>BGPR01029559.1:0-19209 GCA_013235015.1 Araneus ventricosus | reverse complement strand
ATGATATTTGGTACATGGGTTTTCTCACCAAAATTGTAGATCTATATATCTAATTTTAAGGATCTACTTATCTTTTTTTTAAGTGCATGGGAACACGATAATTCAGTAGACTAGATGGAACAAATCCACCTTATGGTTTTAACATCGGAATTGCAGATGTGTGTAAAATTTTCGATAAAATCTGCCAAAAGATTTACTACCGGTCGGGATGTCCTATTCGTGGATATGTGAACGAGATAACTCAAAAATACAACAAGCTACATAAATGAAATTTGGTATGTGGTCTTAACACCAAAATTCTATATCTGTTTTAAATTTTCGGCACAGTAGGCCAAGGAGAAGAGGATCAAAATACATACTCGATTCTCTTAACTATACCACGAAGCTAAATATATACCCGATTCTCTTCACTATACTACGAAGCTAAATGCTAAATACATACTCGATTCTCTTCTCTATACGAAAATAAATGCTAAATACATACTCGATTCTTTTCACTATACCACGAAGCTAAATACATACTGGATTCTCTTCACTATACTACGAAGCTAAACACATACTCGATTCTCTTCATTATACTATGAAGCTAAACACAAAACGGGCTGTATTGTGTAAATATAAAAGGGTTATATTTACACAATACGGTGTTAAGGGATAACACTCTCGCTGGTTTTATTTTAATTTCATTTGATGTAGTAATTTTATTCAGATTTATAATGTAATAAATATTTCTTATAAAATGCAAGCAACTGCGGATATTAACGCAATCAAACTGACAAAGAAATAACAGGATCCTTTCCCCTTTTTTTACTTGAATAATGAAGCTTTATTTTCAGCTCTTTCTATATTTATATTAAGTAGTATTTATGCACTCCACTTCTGAGTATTTTACTTTTTATGCCCTACATTAAATTATATAATTCTATTCCATTCATCATTATTTTAGTAAAATTCATAGAAAATATTTCCGGAATATATTGAAAAAGTTTACGGAAAACTTTATGATAACTCCATCGTTTTAATGGATTTAGGGATGTTAATATTAACCCTCTAACCGGGATATCGTCTATTGTGACAGCTAAGATATATGATAAGTAATCGGGTATTAACAGGCGTTTCGGGTAAAGGGTTAATATCGTAAAAACCTATGTGTGAAAGTGATTAGCTTTATACATGATGCTCTGTCAATTCATTAAAGCCGACAAAAGGGCAACACTTGAACATTCAGCAATCCTGAAATAATTTCACTGTAAGAAGAGTAGCTCAGAATATTGAAAGATAAATATCCTTTTCATATGAATAGTAGTTACACTTCATAAAATTTAGCAAAATTAATTAATTAATTAATTGGATTTAATTTAATGCAGATTTAATTTTTTGGATTTATGTTCTTTATTTGGTGGCCGGACAAGATTCAGACCACAGGAAGGAATAAATTTTGACTTTTTGTCATTCCTTTCCACAGAAAATCTTGTTCTTCTTTGAACTAAAAATGGCGTGTGGTTTCTGAAGAGTGAGCCCTTTTAGTTCATTTCCATTTTGAATAATTTCTAATTAAAGTGTTCTAAGTATTAGAGAATTTTTGGTTTTTTATTCTATAGTTTTGTTGTATTATTTAAAAAATTTCTATTGAAGCAATTACTTTTTGCTGCTGCGTTTGCGCGCAAAAACGTTTATTGTTTTCATTATTTTTCATTCTTATTATTGTTTTCTTTTTGTTTTCTTTTAATTTATTTTCCTTTTAATTTAAATTTCTATTATTATTATTTTTCAAATGAAAATATCAATGGTATTTGAAAGCACCTGGAGATTCAGCAATGATCCAGAGATAATCTCGCTGTAAGGATGAAAGCACAGAATAGTTGAATAGCATTTTCAAATGAAATTACAAATAGTACTAGGAATCATATTCCTTGAAACGTTTTGAGGCCGCGGTGGCCTAATGATAAGGTCTCTACCCCGGGACCGGAGGGTCGCAGGTTCGAAACCCGATTCCACTGAAGATCCGCCGTGCATGGGGCCTGCCATACGCAGTGGCCGAACGTCCTCCCGCCGGTGTGGCGCGGAAGCTTGGAGAGGGGGTGCCAACTCAGGTGTCGTCCTCGTCATCTGACCGCGGTTCAAAATTACGAGGTCCGCCCCTAAATAGCCCTCGTGTTGCTTCAAAACGGGACGTTAATATAACCTATCCTTGAAATATTTTAAGGCAGTTGTCAAACAATCCAGTCGCGATCGATAAGCTGTGATGAAAAAATAAGGGTTGCTTTTTCTCGTGGGTGGTTCGATTGTATCTTACCGATTAACACTTAGCCTAAAAATATCTCTTCATATACATGCTTATACGATTTATGATTGTTCAAATACGGACATAAATTTCGGTGCGATTTAAAAATATGCCTTTGAAAGTGCTATTGTTTTGAAATTGCCAATTATGCTGAGTGTCGGGATTTTCCTGTATATGAGATAAGTTGTATTTTTAGGATAAACAGGATGCAGTGAAACCTCTCTACAGACATCACATATCGTTCCAAGGAACATTGTCTGCTCTAAAGGGGTTGCAGGTTTGGAAGTACAAAATACGTATTTAAACAAGCCGTAATTCTTTAGTTCTGATAAAACGAATTTTAAGAATCATCTAAAAAAATGCACGTTATTGAAAACTTTCTAATTTTTCTTCTTGAAGCAAAATATCATTTGGGTTTGATTTAATTTTCCAGCTTTTCTGAGGGTAATTTTTTTTCACTAGTTGGAAAAATAAATCCCTAATAATTTCGTCGGTAGTTGCTGGGGATTGGGAAATAATATCATCTGTTTTTCCTAAAGTCCATTAGCTGAAAGTTTCATTTGTTGATGGCCGCAATGCATCTCAGCAGCTTCTTTATTAGAGTCCGAATTAGGGCCTGAAAAGCACAGATGAAGTCTTTGAATGCCTTGAATGAAGCCTCGAATGACAAATGAAGTCTTGAATGAAAGTATAAAAAATTTCCTTAATTTCTTAATTGTTTTCGTTTGTTTAAAAAAAAATCTGTGTCTTATATCGTTAGTTGATGGAAGTGAATAATTTTTCCAGGTCTTTAATTCATTCGTGGACTTCATTGCCAAAAGAAGTATCCAATAAAAAATGCAACAGAAAATTTCTCCTTAAAAAAATTGATCACATCTGTCAATTGTAGTGTTTATTTTAAATTTTTATTGTAAAATTCTTATTTCAAATGGCTTTATACTGCTTGTTCACTAAAATTCGTAACTCATTTTTTGAAATTATTAAGATTTTTTATCATAATCACTAGTAGTTCTGTGAACAGTAGACCTGGCTTCAAAAAAAAAAAAAAAAAAAAAACCCTAAAATCTGTTTATCATTGCAATCCTTAAACACTTATCCATTTTTTTCGAATGCGAATTGATCGATTGATTATTGATTAAAGGGATTTATGTGATTTCTAGCAGCAAAAGCTATTATCCCCTATTCATTCCAAAGTTCTTTTCAATCTGCTTTAAAAAATGCCATCAAAAGATGGATTAAATTATTGCCGATCTGATTCGGTCAAAAAAAAAAATGGCACCCTACTATAGTAATTCTTTTCCATCTCTTTCCTCGATAATTCGTCAGGCGAATTATTTACACAAGTATCTGTTTTTATTAGAATTCACAAAATTGCAATTAAATGTATGCTTTTATCAATATTAACAGAATTACTATTAAATGTATGCTTTTATCAATATTAAAAGAATTACTATTAAATGACTGCTTTTATCTGAATTAGCAGAATTGCTATTAACCATCTGCTTTTATCCGTATTAACAGAATTAAAATTAAGCGTATGCTTTCATTAATATTAACAAATTACAATTAACTCGCCTTTACCACAATGATTCAAATGATTTCATGGTGCCAAAAAAAACCAATGACTCGCCAAAACTATGAAACCATTAAAACGGTCAACATATTTAAATTAAATAAAAAAAAATAAATATTCTTAGATAAACATCGTTTCCCATGGCCTCAAGGAACCTTCACGCCAAATCCGAAGAAAATAGAACAACGTTTTTGGTCATGACTGCGTTATGGACAAATTTACAGACAGACGAAATGCTGAACGGTCGAGTAGCTCGATTATTTATCACTTTACATATTAAAATTACTGTATATTTTTTAATTATGCATTATACATTTTGTGTCATTTATTAGTAAGTATTATTACATTATGATTATTTATTTTTATTTATTTTTTGCTATTTGTATTTTTAACTATGCCTTATTTACCATTATTATGATACAGTAACTATTTATTATGTTTTATAAAATCGAATATACATTTTCCCCACATACAAAATCACCTTTATTTTGCATGTTGCGGTTTTAAGTTATCGGTTCACATACATACGGACAGACAGACATTTTTGTAGGATATAGTCCAAAATTAGACACAGATCTACAATTTTTGAGTAATGTTTATATGCTAAAATTCACCCACCTAGCTTGTTGTTTTTTGCGTTATCGGGTTCACATGCACCCAAATTTACCCCGCTAATGGGGTAAAACTGGTTGGTTTGACTTTTTTAATAAAAATATCATTAATAAAAAAAATTAGTGAAACTATGAATTTTCTGGAGATACATGTTGTACTCCGATAAACAATGAATATTTTAATAAAATTTGATGAGCTCTCTGTCGAATAATTTAGCTCCAACAGGCCTTCGAGTCTGAGCAACCCGGTTTTACCCCACTTTCCCCTATATAATTTTCTTCCATTCATTATTACTTTAGTAAGATGCATACATGATATTTCAAAAATATATAGAATAAGTTTACAGAATACGTTATTTATTAGCATAGAATAAAGTCACATCACAGTAACGTTCAAACCGATTATATCTTCTATTCAGCATCAGTTTCGAAACTTGATTTGAAGTTAGGGACGTTAATCGTAACCTTCTAACCTGAATAAAGGCTACTATGATCGCTAAGGTACATCAGGGTCGGCCAGATTAAAAGCGGGGCCTGGTGCAAAGTTGATTTGCGGGGCCTTGAAACTAATTTCGTAAAACAAATAATTTATTGCATTTTGCTATTTATTACGATAAATATTTAAATTATGTGATTTATGAGCGATTTTGAAAGTGATTAAGATGCTAATTTATAAAAAGGATTCAAAATAATAATAATAAAAATTATTATTTTGAATCATGAGAAAGATTTTTCAGCATCAGATACGACATTGTGACCCTGTTATGCAAAACTTAATGACAAATTTTAATTTTATTAAATAAATCAATGCAATTCATTTTGTCTTGAAAAGTCAAATTTAGGTCTCTACGTTTTCAGACAGTTAGTGAAAATCAGCCTAATTACATAAAAATTCTTATGATGTCCCATATTCGTGATAAATTTCCAATCTCTTCTTAAAAGAAAAAATGTCACTATAGATTATGACTAGAAAATATTGAAATTGGAAATATTCTTTGACGGATGAAATAGCTGATCAATTCCTTAAAATAAAAACTGTTAACTTTTTCTCACCAAGTTCTTTTATTTCTAATTCAGGTGTTACTTTTAACTAACTCTTCCACTATTTCCTTTGCAGTTATTAAAAGAAAATATAAATCCAGATGCACGAAACTTTTCAAAAAATTTTAAAAGGACTTTTGAATGTGAATTTGTGTACGGATATCTATATTAGAATTGAGTACTGCGGTTAGTACGAATATCTATATTAGAATTTAGAAAATCCTGACTGTCCACTGTGTTCCACTGGAGAGATTATGAATTTGAGACACTTGACAGTTTGTACTACTTTAGTCAACATAAATCTAAATGTTTTACCTCCTGACAACTATTATTCAAAGGCTAGCTTATATTGGGCTGCACGAAGGGAAATGGTCAATATGACCTAGTCCCCGACGCAATTTAAAAAAAATACTAGAATTGAAAATATCTGGACTCGCAATATTTACTGAAGTATACTGTACTAATTATTATTATTATTATTATTTGTATTGCCATACCAAATAACTAAAGTTAATAAAAATTCAAATGAATTTTATTTTCGATTTATTGGATTTATGATTTCTTTTCCATATCAATAATATATTCATAAAGAAAATTCGAAGCTATAGAAAATTGTGATACTTGAATGTGATCTCACATATTTCACATTTTTGAAGCAACATTCCCGCGTCGTTTCTGACAGTGGTTTTGGAGTAATATATAAGAGGATTTTTTTAATATATCTCAGCACATTACAGAACTTGCAAAAATATTCTATGTGCTTTCATAAGTCACAAAAAATGAATATACAGAGAAGAAGGTTTTGAATGCAGAACAAAATTCAGATTAATACTTCTGCAAAGTATATAGTGTGGTTTGGGATTCTTTGCAAGACAAGGACTTTTGAAAACCTTTATGCAAATCCTCTCATAGTAGATATTTAGACTTCGTAGAAATATACATAGACAGAAATAGTAGAAATTTAAGACATAGCAGAAATTTAAGACTTCAGAATACAAAGAATATACAATTTTTATTAATTTTTGCTAATTTAAAATTTTAGTAATGAAAATAGGAATTAAAACAAAACTTTTAATTTTCAGTTTGAACTGGTGCAGGTCCACTTTTTCATTAACAATGGATGTAAATAATGAATTTTCTTTCATTGGCGCTTTTGTGATAACGCTCTCTATTACAACCAAATTTTTCTCTCGCCGCACTCACTGGCATAAATCCTGACATTTTGAAGATCTGGACGTGATCTTGAAATCCTGAGTTATGGTAATCCTAGTTATATTACCACTGTCTATACAGTTCCCCAAATATAATTCCTGTTTTTCTGATAGGCTTTCAATTTTGACTGATAACCCTTTTCCTGTCGAGACTTTTACAGTTAAAAAACAAATAAATCATTCTTATATGCTCGCATCACTTTCAACATATCTTAAAATAACAGATAATTGTTCTTGCCGACTCTGGAGTGCAATCCAATAAAATTGTGAAATATTTAGCTTTTTTCATTTAAATACATTATATTAAACATTTGTCTTCCCTTTAAATACGAATATTTTATTTTTTCCCACCAAACGTACGATGTACTATCATCCGTTACAACGCAAGCATAATGAAGCACATTGTTTTTACTTTTATTACTCTGTTTTGGCTATGTAGTGAGATTCGAAGCCTCCAACCTTGCCTTCAGTGGCGTACCTACATTAAATGGTGCCCAGAGCAAATACCAAAATTGCACCCTCTCCCCTCTTTATCTTCTGAAAGGCGATCCTAATTTTTTTCCTAAAATTTATTATTTCAAAGCGGTTAATTTTGTCAAGAACTGTTCTTAAAAGTAAACTGAACCTATCTTTCAAATTTGAGATGTCCAATATTATACTCCCTAATAGTTTTTTGAAATACAGGAATGAGTTTGCGTTTTCGTGAAATCCGTCTGCAAATGCTTTTCATTCTAGTTATCTTCCCCCTCTATCTAAAGAGGTTTTAGCATGTTTTTTTTTCAATTTTGAAATGATCATCGTAATGTTGTTCTTTAGTCTCTCTTACTTCTTTGTCTCGTGTTTCATTCTTAGATCCCAGCAAACTCATATCATATAATTAAGCAACAAATAATCATTTCATGTTTGAATGTATTTAAAAGTAACTAAATATTACCATTCAAAAATAAGGTTAAAGTACGAGATAAATATATAGATTGTTTGCAGCAAAGTGAAATTTTATAAATTTAGATTCAATCACTTTAATCAGTGTAAAACTGAAATTAACAAAAATAGACATAAGTAATTTCATGTACGTTTAAAATTAAATTGAAAAAAAGAACTAAAGTAATATACTAGACTAAAATAAGAAGTTATAAAATAATTTCAATTTTTTCAGATTCGGAAGATTTCATAGACGAAGACATAATTCCAAACTTTATCGAGTTGATAACTTAAACTCGTCATATGAATGAAAAATTGAAGAACTAAAATTGAAATGATTTGTACAAAATTTAAATTTGGAAAGAATTTGCAAAATGTTTCTTTTTGCATTTTTTTATTGAAATAAATGTAAAGATATACGTTATTGACATCATATTCAAAAGAACTTCATGAATGGGCATGCACCATTTGAGAACTAATTATTATCATGAAAATAGCCTTCAAACAAGGAAGAAGCTTTGTTACTTTTATTTTATTTGAAAAAATTTGCTGTAAACGTAGTAGAACGTTTGGCATATATATATTTTAAAATTTGTAGTTAAAATCTT
Source organism: Araneus ventricosus (assembly GCA_013235015.1). Classification (NCBI taxonomy): domain Eukaryota; kingdom Metazoa; phylum Arthropoda; class Arachnida; order Araneae; family Araneidae; genus Araneus; species Araneus ventricosus. The sequence continues at coordinate 10,960 of BGPR01029559.1, read as the reverse complement.
ACTTTTTTAAGAAATTCTTTCTCATTTTAAATGAAAATAATTTTAGAAAAATCTTGCCATTTCTATGTAGATCAATTAAAAGACATTCTTTTCAGTGTCAATTCACGATTTTGTTGCAAGGCATCAAATCTCCGAAAATGTCAAATCTCTCAACATCAAGGCATCAAATCTCCCACTTTCTCAAGAGATCTCATATAAAAACACATACAATACTTTCCTTCTAAAATGCTTGTACATGTACTAAAAGACACACAAAAAAGTGACTGCCATATTTAACTAATTATTTTAGGTTAAGTATTGATATTTTAATGGTTTGACATTAAAGGCAAATTTGTTGACAGTAAAACTCATTGGTGCTAAAAATCTAAGTGAGGAAACAAAACGCTTCCCATTTCGGAAGAAACTGAACATTCATTATGTATTTGTTCTCGATAATCATTTGAGAAATTGCTTTCATTTATCTTAATTTCAGTGTCCATACGGTCTGATAAATTTTACTAATTGCAAAATTTTATGCGATCTTTTCTCTCTTTCACTTTCTGTATTTATTAGCCTTATAGCCTAATATGTGCGTTTGGGAAAACAACTGCATCTGGCTTTTGCGAAATAAAATTTAAAATAAACCACTATCGTATTTTCAGCATGCAAATTGTGATAGTATATGCAAATATTCAGGATTAAAAACAGTGAAAAGATAGCGAAAAAAGAGAGTGAACTTACGTCTTTGAAAGCCGCTGAACTCCTTTTACACAACGCAAGAAAAAAAAGATATTTTTTTCCGTGCTTCACTCTCTGCTTATTTAAAGTAGGAACGATACTTTGGAATACTATTAAATACTTTTTTTGCTAATTATTTGTCACGAATTTCCGAAAAAGATGATTCCAGATCAGTATGAATTAGACATACTGTGAGAAACCACGAAAAACCCATGGTACTAATATATTTTAAATTATCTTCCCTTATCTCCCACTCCCCAGGACGCAAATATTTTAAACGGACAGCCCTTTGAAACGAGTTTTCGCTTTCAATCACTGATGAGGTTTCTAGACATCAAATCTTTGTAACATAATACTATTTGTAATTTTGTCGCAGCTCGAGCTGGTTTCCGGGTTGTAAGGAAGACTATAACCATTAGGATATAGTCTTTCTTACTATATCCAAAGTGTGGTACTATATCCATTAGGATATAGTTGAAACTATTTTAATTTTTAAGAATTTTTGGGGAAAAAACTTAAAAAGAACGAACTTTTTCTTAAATACAACTAATTAATTCCTTAATTTTGCGCCCAGGGCAAGTGCCCTGACTGCCCCACCCTAGTTACGCCACGGCTTGCCTTTGATTGGTCGACGTGAAATGTGCACATATCGCGTGATTATATCCAAATGTACATATATTCGGATTAAAATAAAAAAAATTAGAAGGCATTTTTTATTTGCAAAAATCTGTCATCTGCGCGGGGCCTTTAGAATGCGCGGGGCCTTTAGAAAGCGCGGGGCCTAGTGCTGTCGCACCGTTCGCACCGCCCTCCGGCCGACCTTGAGGTACATGATAAGTAGTCGGGTATCTAGAGGGGAGTAATCTCGTAGAATTCAAAATGAAGGCGGTCAGCTTGGTTAATGCGCTCTGTCAATACGTTACAGCCGTCAAAAGGACAAGACATGAACATTCAGAAATAATCCAGAGATAATCTCCCTGTAAGAAGAGTTATCTCAAAACCTTTGATGTTAAATACCTTCTTCAAACGAAAGCATCAATGGTATTCGGAAACAACTGGATATTCGGCGATGATCCAGAGAGTTTCTTCCTGTAAGATTAAAGTACAGAACATCTGAAGAGCGTTTTCATGCGAAAATATAATGGCACTCAAAGATCTAAGGCGATTTGTGTCAAGTTTTCGACCAAATCCGCCAACGGTTCGAATAACTGTCGGCCTGTCTATTCGTACGTATCTGAACACGGTAACTTAAAAACGCAACAAGTTGCATAAGTTAAATTCGGTATGTGAAACAACGTCTAAGCAGCAGACTTGGTTACCTCACAGAGCAAACTTGTTTGGCTACAATTTACTGTAATAATTGTATTAAAATCGTTTAACCCTTTGCACTCTTGTGTAGAGTCAGACTCGACATTCTGAATGATATATCTTTTACACAATCTTGTTGGATAGCGCTTATTATAAGAACCTTATACAGTAGAATCCCGGGAATCCGAACTAATTGGGGCTGACCTCTGTTCGGATTCCGGGGAATTCGGATTATCCGGGAAATTGGGTAAAACACTCTTGATCTACCAAATGCTGTAGAGCATTGACTCTGGGTGCTCTGTGAAGGCGTAGGGAAAGAGCACGCGGCGATTCGCATAGTACAGTGGTAAACAAGTTGAGGGTAAAAAGGAGATATCTGAGTTTGTTTCTACTAATTAAGGTGCTGTATTCATTCTTAAAGACCACTTCAAATACTTCTTTTGAGTTAGGAATAAACATTAGATTTTTTTTCTGATTCGCAATTGTTATTTTTCCTCTATTTTTCAATAAAATCTTTTCAGAAAATTAAAAAAAAAGTTGTTTGGATTATCGGGAATTTCGGATTACCGGGGTTCTACTGTAATAGCAAAAACACACAGATTAATTTTTAAGAATTGAAACAAATGAATAACAATACTTTTCAGCTTCCTAAAACGCTAAATCAATCGTTACACTCATACTTGTATAAATTATGCATTTTATTATCTTTCGGAGAACAAAGGGTAAAACATAATGTTAGGTGAATTTTTTTATAGAGTTATTACCCAAAAGTTGCCTAGAATGGATCGCAAACAGTTGCCTGAATTCAACTGGTTCAATCAAACGAACTATTTTCTTTTAGATAGCATTTGGAAAAGCTTGCGAAACTTTTCTTATGTAAATATCGGATTTCTGTTATATTATTTATCATGGTTTAGACAAAAGATATCAGGATCTGCCTTTAGGCTCTCATTTTGCGATCAATACTCAGAGAAGAGAACTTTCTCGAAAGCCTGTTGTAACTTGAGGGCCGAAGAAAATTTGTAACCATTAGATTTCGGGAAATTATTGGGAGGTAGAATGGCATTCAGCCTTTAAATTTTGACGGCCAAACAAAGAAAACAGATTTATATCATGGCGCACAAGGGGAATCACCTAAGTTCACTTCTGGTTACATTGTATCACTACCAAGTCCGAAACTGCTGTTTTCTTCATATAAAAAACTTTGCAAGCCCGAAACATGCACTGAAATGCCAGAAATTAAGGGGCTGTGTCTATACTCAGTTCTCGATTTTCCCTGCCTTATTGAAAACTGAAATCGGTTTTTCATAAAAACAACGTTTGTGATTCGAATTAAAAATGTTCGAATTAACCAAATTCCACTTTGGCATATTTATATATTACTTAATAAGAAGAACGTTTGCTGATTTTCTTTTAAACACCCACGATATATGCAACTCAATTCGAACAACTTTTTAAAATTTTTTCTGGAATTTACAAGGACAGTCTCGAGCTCTGGCTGGAAGCTAAGGTAACTTGTAAGTCGTTAGCTAACAAGTCTGTGAAAGACAGAGAGGAATTCGAAGCAATGTACAGGTGGGTAACAGAATAAAGTACATACTTTCAGATTTGCACATTTTTTCGAATATCTTCCGAAAGGTTGCACAAATTTTCTCTGATTTTCGAACATGTAAATAATAGGCTTAAACTCACATTTTGCATTGAAGATTCGGTCACGGGGCATTTAGGGGACCGACCAGAAATTGCCGAAGAAGAAAATGATTTAGGATCACCCCGTTTCACAAAAAGCTGATACTTTTTTCCAACTTTCCTGAATGGTTTTGTTTGATATGTTCAATACTTACATGCAGTTTTTTAAAAATACCACCAATATTCGGGGAGATATAAAAGTTTTCTTTAAAAATCCCAAACTGTTCCGTATGTTTTTTGCTTATAACATACAGAGTTTTCAGCCAAATTATACGAAAATTACAGAATGCGTGACAAAATGCCATAAAAACATTTATTAAAAATTAAATTAAAAACTTTTAATATTCCAGGAAATATGAGTATTTGTTGTCAATAATTTTTAACCGCTCATGTGCGAAACGTATCATAATTTTTCTTTCCTAATTTAAAAGTCAGATACCTATATAGAGCAACTTATAGAAAAATTACATTTGAGTACCATTTAGATTCAGAAAGTTGTCAACATTCCAACGAGGTGAATTTTGGTTGCACTCTGAGAGAAGATAAATGAGAAGGTTCTTGCCCAAATTAATATTTTTTAAATTTAAATCTTCGAATGGACCGACTGATGGTCGGTCACAACGAAACGACAGATTTCAACCAAATTTGGGACAATTATTAATAAGACAAGTCAAAGAATATGGTCACCTTTTCAAAGTGCAAAAGTTAATCAAATCTTCAATTAATAAGAAATTAAGCGAAATTTGAAAATTTTTCCACAGAAACTTCTGCGTAAATTATTGTGCAAAAAATTTATTTGAATTCAAAAAATTACTTTTTAATGATACTCATTCCATTTCTGTGCAATTTTAATTAATTATTTTAAATTAATTTTTAATTATTATTAATCATTAATTTTTACTTAATTTTTGTTAATTATTTCAAATTAATTTTTAAGCGTAATTTGTGGCAATACCATTCACTATTATAACAAAATTGAAACCAGTTTCATTGTTTTCATATATTTTAATGCATCCAGTTGGCATATCAGAAGTCTTTAATGTCTGTCTTTTAGTTCAAAATCACTGAATTATAAGATTTTTATTTCAATTGTCGTATTTTGTTAATTTTTTTGCCAATAATTTTTACTTTTAAAGTAAAAGAAATCGCACATGTAAGAATGCAGAAGCAAGCGCTCAGCACAAGCATATGATTGTTTTAAAAAGTATCTCTACTAATAAAGTAGAATGTGTGTATTATCTACAAGACAGATCGCTAGACCTAGAGCAACAAAATTTGGCACAAACATACTTTGGAGGGTAGGAATGCACCTCGGAGCTATTTTTTGGAAATTTTAATTAATTAAAAATTAAGCTAGATTTTAGCGTTTTTCTTTAATAACTTCCGAAAATATTACAGGACAAAAATTATTTTTACACCATCTGAAAATTTAAAAAATTATATTTTGAATGATATCAATTAAGTTGACATACAATTTTTTTTTTAATTTTAATAAAATTCTAAAAATATTTTTCGGCATAATTTACAACGATATTTTTCATTGTTACGATGAAATTCAAACCTTGTTCATTGTTTAAACAAATATTTAATTTCGTGTTTCTCTTCCATTGCTGAAATCTAAGATAATATCCTTTCTTTTTTTATTTGATCAATTTTTCTGTGAAATCTGTAAAGAAAGTCCTCAAGATAGTAAGTATATAAGGAAATAAAAAAAAAAATCCAGTGAACCGAATGATTATGGTGGCTATGTTTTAATTGATTTTATCAGCATGTTTTAAGCCAATTAACATGCTGCTGGACGTAAAACGTGCCGCGCTGTTTCGATGTTGAAACCAAATTTCTTAAATTAAAGTTCGCATCGATTACGTACAATTAGATGTTACTTGACACCATTAGGGACTTTCATGTAGACAAGGAGCAGAATAAGTGCAAGGCTACGAAAAGAACGCGGGCTAAATGTCTATCGCAATTTGAAGTTTAAAATTACTTTTTTAAGGGAACCATGAATATCAAATTGTGCATACGAGAGTCAGTTGAAATTATATTCCCGGCGAACAAGCTGGTCGCCGAAGGTGGCTAGTAAAAAATGAATGAATCAAGACTAGGGATGGTGGTTACTTCAAAAATAACCGTTTTTCGATTATTCAGGTTTTTTCCACCTGTGGATTAACCTGGCGGTTATAACACTCAAAACAACAGGTTTTTGAAATAACCGGTTTTCGGTGTTTTTTATAAAAAACAAACGCCGTTCATAGACAAATGTTTTTATTAATATTGTTTGTGTAGAAAATAAATCCCTTGCCCAATATTTATCTGTTCATAAAGACCCTTTCAGTAATCCCCCAAACAACAGACATCCTTGAAGAAGCGGATGTCTTTGATTGTCCTAAGATGATAAAATTTAAAGCTTCATAACTTATTAAATTTTAGTCTACTCGAACCTAAAATCGATCCTATCTTCAGATCCGGTTTTTTTGCCCGGTTATTGGATTTTTAAAAAAATAACCAGTTATAACCGGGGCAAAAAAATAACCGAAAAAAACCGGTTAACCGAAACAGAAAAAAAAAACGGTTTTCGGTTAAAACCGGTAGGTTTTCACCATCCCATCAAGACGAAAGCTGCGATATATTTTAAATAAAGAGATTTATAGATACTGAACAAACTGAGAGTGTGGATATCGGTTAAAAAGTAATTTGTAAATATAAAAATATTAATAGTAAAATCTAATTTAAATGTATAAAAGTTTAAAGGTAGGTTAACTAAAAAAAGAGTTACAAAGGCAACTTATATTTGTTGTTGAAAGTTAAAGACAATTTTTGTAAAATAAAATTTTTGAGCCTGTGAAGAAATTATGGCCCCAAGTAACGCCGGTTAAAATAAGCTAGTGTATATTATAAGAAATAATATTTATTAATTCTCATTAAAAATTAAAATATACCATAAATGTTCTCATCATTTACGATAATCGTTTTCACAACCAGATATTTGACAAAAAATATTTTCTACATTCTAGTTCACTATTAAAAGCGCTGTTTTTTTTTTAATTTTATTCTCTAAATAATTATTTTATAACAAAAAGATAAATTCCATAACTATTTTTTCTCGAGGTTCTTAAAATTATCTAGTAATTCATACAATGAAATAAAAATTAATTTAAAAATATCTAGCAATTCTTACATACAATGCTTTTTTAAACAATGCTTTGCTGAATTTAATATAAATTCCCGATAAACGAATAAATTTATTTTTAATATGAATATGTGTATCTTCTTTATTTCAGATATTCTCCTTATTGGGAAATTTCTATAAGAATATCTATTTTGTGGGCGCCAAATGATGTCGCCAGTCGCCAAACCTCTCTGAAGCCTGCGAAGTGCCGTGACCCGAACAGCTCCCTCAATGCGGCTAATGCCCGTCGTTGATCGTATTAGAAGCAGCTGCACTTGTGCGGCTTGATACGAATAATAAAGTGATCTCTCTCTCTCTCTCTTTATACCGGTATTGAATTTTCCCTCCGACACCCACTGCGTTATGATTTTCTAAAACTCGGATGGTGTTCATGGAATTTCGTGTTTCACACTCCATTCCATGTACCGGTAGTTTAACTCTTTTACAGAACATCAAATCAAGCAAATACATAAATAAAAGAAAGAGTTTAATAAAATGAATGTTTACTTAAATCTCATCGCTTCAAATTTCTCTCTAGAATATTTTACTTAAATTACAGGCTGATAATTATTCAGTGTCGAAAACTACATGCATTACGTGGGCTGGAATGGCATGATAGATTTTTTTTAAAAAAATTGACTGAATAATCATGTTTCCAAAAATTATAAAAATCGCATTTAAAAGCTGACTGCGAAGATATGAAAACTGAAAATAAGTTGAACAAACTGAATTCACTGGTACTGTAACTTTTATTGTTAACAACTTGACCTACGAGTTTATTTAACCTCCAAATTATATGCCATATCCTATTTCGGACATTTCTTAGCATTTCAATTCATATAAGACCATAAAGGTCACCTGAGATACTTAAATAAGTCCAAGTAATTTTTGTCTTTCAATTTAATTGCTACTTCGATTTAATTTCAGATTTAATATAGAAAATTCTGTAATTGAATGCATAAGTCAGACACGTCATTATATGAGAAAGGATTAACATTATCCATAACACAAAAAAAAGTTGAGAATTTATGTCAAAACGAATTTTCTGTCATTAAATTGCACTCGGAGTTCAAACTTGGGTTTACTCTTTCAAGCAGATAGTGTCCGACATTACTAATATAATAGCCCAGATCTGTCTCTGGGTAACACTCTGACGTCATCAACAATAAAATTCGCTCCATAGCACTGCGAGACGTTAAACAGCATTATTTCATTGTTAGAGAACCTAAATTTCAGTAATTTTAAATTTAAAAGAGTAATTGTCGTTCTAATTTCAAATTTAATAGCTCTAAAATCGTGAAATAAAATTTACCATCCATTGATATAAAATTTATCTCGCTATAATCAATAATTCCGGAGAAATTTTAAATTATATTATTCATATATTTCAAATTAATTTCCATTTTTCAATAGAAAATAGTAAATTATGTCAGTGGTATATCATGCGCGTGATATAGTTTGGACGCCTCGATGCATCTGATTATTTATTGCAATCGTGATGATATAATTTGATAGTATTTTTTGGCAACGTTTGAGAAGCATAGAAGTGCTTTGTTTTGATTAGAATTTCGAAAAAGAATTCCTTTGAAATTTTAACTTTTGACTTAAGTTTGACAAGCTGAGGATTTCATGGTTATTGAATCATAATAAAATTTTTAAACAATAGTACCTACTTCACTCGGAATGTTAATTAATCGGAATTACCAAGAGGTTTTTTGAATAAAGAAATTTGTAAATAAAAAAGTATTTCCCCAAAAAAAACATGTTTATTTTGTTTTCAATCAATGTTAATCGAATCAATGTTTCAATCAATTTCTCTCGCATATATATCTATTTAAACACGTCAAATTTGACGGGTAATCTCTCGAATGAAGAGGCAATTTGCACGCGTCATACGATGACGGGTGATTTTCTAGTCTTATCTTAAAACACAAAAAAGCGCATGTAATAAATCAATAAAAATAAATAATAAACGATGATAAGAATTAAAATAGCAATGTTAATAAATGAAAACTTTCAAGTGCATGTGATGCTAATGTCGCAAATTACCATCGCAAACAGGGCTGTCTTATCCATTGAGATAATTGGGCTGTGGCCCAGGGGCGCCATTGATCCAAGGTGCCTAAAAGTTTACTGATTTTGTTTTCACTCTAATTTTAGCTATGATGAAAGTAAAAATATAATTGAGGCTTGCAATTAGTGTTACATAAACATGCATATCAGTTCAAAACACATTCAACACACAATCAGTGTGAAAATTCTAAGATATGCGTGTAATAGAAGTTATCTACATTATCGAAGATGAAGTAGGTATTATCAATGTGGGGCATCAAATTTATTTATTTATTTATTTGCTCTCAATTATTTTATTAGATAAATATTTTCGTGGGGTCATAGACACTGAAATTTCTAGTCACTCTCTGGATGGGACGCCAAAATGCTCTAGCCCAGGGCGCTCAAAGTTGCTAAGACGGACCTGATCGTAAAGATGTATGCTTTACCCGAATCAGTGGCGTAGCGAGAGTAAATTGTGCCCAAACTTTTTATCCCCTCCCCCCTTGTTTCATTTGTCGACTTCTGCTTTCAACTGATAAAATAGAATTGCTCCTCAAGACTGCGGCCTGGGCATCTATACCCCCCCTTATCCACCTCTCTCTACGCCACTGGCCTTGAGCGCCATTTTCTCTTTACGCCCAGAAGAAATTTGAGCTCCCTAGGATAGAGTTATTTGGTGCACCATCAGAGATTTAACTAGGAATTTGAACGCCTATGATCCAAAGAAAATACACATTTAATAAAATAATTGAGGAGCAAGAAAAGAAAAAAAAAAGTCACCTGTTCTCTGATTAACGCCTTACAGATTGACAAATTGGTGCCTTTTCATATTTAAAATTATAGTTTTTTTTTTGTTGAAAATTAGAATAAAATCAGTATAGCAATTTGCAGGCATCCCTGTATAAATGGCACTCCTGGGTTGCAGGCCAATTAACCCATTCGATAAGACGGCCCTATCGACGCCACTGTTGCGAGTAAAATTTTAACCACCAAATTTGTTTGGCGAGAATTTGCAGTTCTATGCAATGGACAGTCGTGGACACCATTTCATTGCGCGCCAATTCAGATTTGTCGCCAAGTGTCTTCCCACCCGAATATCCGGCATTAATGAACCCCAACTGTCTCCCACACTCTGTACGACTTTATTATTTAAACCTCGCGCGCCCCCTGCCGCATTCAATCCCAATGCCCCCGGGAGATGTATAATAGAGTGCGAATTTAAAAGAGCAGCCCTCCGAAAATTCCTAATCCGGAAGCGACAAAAGGGGGGGCAGTGCCTGGGTGGGCCCCACAGATTAAGTGGCAATCGAAGGACCCCGTAATCTGTGCTTACATATGCACATGACACAAATCAGCTTATGCTTGGGGGGCCGACGGAAACATTCGCGGGTTGCAAAAGAGCTGCTCAGACCCCCCTTGGCGACAAACTCGGATTTAGACGGATTTTTCGGCTGATGATTGGCGAGGTTTTGGAATATAATGGTAGATGTTTAATCTACAATGTGGGTTTAAGAATCGAAAGAATGAGCAGTTTATATTTATTTATTTGGCTAATCTTGTGGTTGCATCAGCATATACGACGCTCGCAAAATTCTGAATTTGCAATAAATCCTTAATTTATATTTTTCTTCTCGATATGATTCTTTTATACCATACTTGTATCATTGTAAATTTTGAAATTCTGCTAACGCAAATGTGGAAAATAGAAGATTCAGATCATTATTATTTTCTGAGTTCATAAATGGTATAAACTACCGTATATAAGAGTTATCTAAATCAATCAAGGAAATTTGATTCAAAACAACTTATAGCGACAGGACCGCCATTTAACTTGATAATGATTTTAGACTGGTATATTTTCTGTAAATTGCATGGTGCAAAAATTGCTCAAAACCCTTTACAGGGCAGACCGATAACGAAGTTAGACTTCTCACCTGTCTTTCTAATGTTTGAAGTCGATATAAAACAATCTGACATTAATCAAAAGGGTAGAGAAGTGGTGTGTATTGATATGCTGGATGT
>BGPR01029558.1:7896-19209 GCA_013235015.1 Araneus ventricosus | reverse complement strand
ATGGTTAAATTGAGTTATGTTCGTTTTTGTGAAAAACTAGCCCTTCCGAACAGCGCTTTCACTCTGAGTATAAGCGCGGTTGGTTATTTAAATAAGAAGTAAAAGTAGTCGAGTGTTGGAGAGAGTCAAAACGAAAAAAAATTAAAAATATAAAATCAGAAGAAATTAACTGTTGGGTTTTAAGTGGAAGCATGTTTTTCATACATATTTTCTAGGAACAAAGCTTAATAAATCGCTAATACAGTTTTTATTTACTTTTTCAAGAAAATCATGAACTTAATTCTAATGAAAAACTATTCTTTTTATTAAAAAAAACATGGTTTCTTTTTTGATTCGTTAAGCTTTTGAACCGTTTGCTTCTCGATAGGTTGACTTCAAATACACTGTTTAACAGAATAATTTTCAGCAATAAAGATAGTTTCTCCACAAAACTGATCAAAAATAATTATCTAGGTTTAAAGTAAAAGATTCGTATTAAATATGTTTAAAATTGGAAGTATATATATCTTTAGCGGATTTAAATATTTTACCTTAAGCAAGCAAACACAAGTAATTGTTTCAAAATTGTATTTCTTGTTTTAATATGATAATTAATTTTCTTCATGAACTAGTTTGTCATGATTTTTATAATATTACGTTCATAAAATATTATTCCGTTTTCATATAATTCATTTATCTCATTATTACATTTCTAATGAAGTGTATACACTTTTTCCACAACAAGTATAGTTTCAGTAAAATTGTTGTAATTATTATTAACTAGCCGCCTACGGCGACCAGCTGGTTCGCCAGTCTCTTATTAATAGGAATAAGGCAATTAAGGCTGACATTTTCAACATTTCAATTTTTGTAAGCTGAAAGAAATAATTGCAATAAGGAGAAAGAAATGAATTTAAAAGCACAAAAAGTGAACAGGTTAGTTAGTATAACTGAATTTTAATTCTTTATACACAAAACGAAAATGTACAGGATGTTTTTGCATATAATGAACTTTGAGTTAATCCCTTATATTTAAGTGTTAAAAAATGATAAGTGAAAAGATTCTTTAAAAAATGGAAAAGATAATAAGTAATGAAAAATTTGAAGTACAATAATTAAATTTATCAGCTAAAAATAAGTTACATATTAAAACTAATTAAAACTCAAAATAACTAAAGAAAGTTTTTCTGTGAAAAAAAGAGAAAATTGGCTACATTTTGCTAAGCGCAAAACTAAATTAATGATAACCATTTAAATATAGTCACTAAAACATCCATTTATAAATTTAAAAAATTATTGAATTGAAATGCATGAAAAAATTATCAAATCTTGAATAATTATTCCGTGCATAATAAAACAGCAATCTATTCTAGAGCTATCAATTACGCTTAATTAATCACCGATAGAAACAGTGTGGAAAACATTTTGTAAAATTTGAGAAAAATTTTGATGAAAATATTCTAAAGCTATCTATTAGGCTTAATTAATCGCAGATAATAACATTGTGGAAAAAATGTTGTAAAATTTGAGAAAAATTTAGATGAGCAGAGAATTTTAAATCTTTAAGAAAACGTTTAAAAATTACTGAGAAAATAGTATTAAATAAAATAAGGAAAAGCTAAATGAGAGTATTGGAAGAATTAAAATCTAATATTTCCTTTTAGGTATGCAATAAAGAGGGGAAAAGATGAAGTGTTTGTTGACACTGACGAAGGCAGAATTCACGCGCGGATCAAGCTCGAGGTGGAATGATAGAAGACAGATATGCTACCGCTACGCTACGGAGTCCGTGGTAGGGAATGTTTGAATCAGTTATAATGGAGTGCAGGCAAATAAAAAAAAATTGGGGAGCGGGATAAAGAATGCTGAAAAGAGGGGACTTATTTATATAAAATTTATCTGGAGCGCCTACAATTTACATGAAGTAATTTTTACTATTAGGGAGATTTTCAAAGAATTTTTTTGGCTAATTTTAGATTTAGAATAAACTCTTTAAGGCTAGGAGCTTAAGCGCATTTCTCAGATCAGTGTTAAAAATGTGGAACACTTCACCATTATGCGTGGCATCCTTGGAAAGGGGTCATGCTAATCTTCTTTGTATCGTTCCATTTTTAGAATTTGAATTGCCGAAGCGATTACAACAATAATAATTTTGTTCTGAAGATACTCGCGGCCATTACAGCTGCTACGCTCCGCCTCCCCTACGTCAATTTCTACTCTCGCAACCAGAGACATTAAAGTTCCGACGTCTTTAAAAATTTATAAAAAATATATATAATTTTCTACAATAATAAAACTGGTATCATTGGGAAGATAATGTTTTGCTCTTTAGAATGACATGAAAAATTTCTTTGTCAATCAATTCATTCAAAAGTTATTGGCAAAAAACGACGAAATTTGGTTTAATTTTTAAATAATTTAAATTTAAATTAAATTTTTTAAAAAACGGCTCCGAGGAGCACATCTTCATCATTCAAAGTATATCTGTGCCAAATTTGATAGCTCTATGTTCTACTGTCTGTTTTGTACACCGCCAACAGACACACAGACAGACATTCATCTTTATTAGTATTAGAGATGAACTTCTGTAGCAATAATTCATTAACATTTTATCAACCAGAGGAACTTCTCTTTTTGACCTCTAATAAAATAGTAGATAGTTTTAGACCCACCAGTAATCATGCTGCAAAATCGCTCTCTTTATGGTTACATTCATTTCTGATTAATAGAAATAACATTAGATATCGCAGTTTTTACGAAAACAATATAGTATGATTATGTTGTAAAATATTACAATTTATAATGTAAAACATTTTATTTACTTAGTAACCATACATAAGGCTAAGCTGCTTTAAACATGATAACCAGTAACAAATTCAAAAAAGTAAAAATACCCAGTTCTGAGTATATTCAACAAAGAAAAGTATTATTTTAAATAAATTGAATATATAAATAGGATTATACTAAAAAAAGTAAAAAGTTAATCAAATTTGCAGCGGCAGGAGAATTCGACAGAGAGCATGTAATGTAGCATGCTTAGTAATCGCTTTACTGCTGCTATACACAAAGTTTTCCATTTCAAAACATTTTATATGAATGTGTGATTATCAACAATAAAGTTAATGTATTCTAAATATTTAAACACTAAGCCGCCGGATTGACATTTTACATTTGTATTGTTCAGTTTAAAAGCAAATGATTTATATGTATATAATATTTATATTTGTCTTAAGATTATAATGCAAAAGACATAAATTAATAGATGTAAATAAAAGTTTAGAATATCAATTTTTCACTCTCTTAAAGCCATTGTATTAGATATTCGTATATTCAAATTATATATTCATATTAGAAACTCCGATTCTTTTTCTAAACTTTTGAAATTGTTTGATTTTTCTTGACATAAACTTTGAAATTTGCATTCTGAAAAAAAATCTCTTCAGTTTTAATTAACTTACAAACTTTCGAACATACAAAATTTTTTCATTACCTACTAAATATCGTTATTATTAGGCCAATATCAGTATGAAACTTCTCTTTAATTCCATTTCAAAATCAATGGTTTTTAACATGATTTATTTTTTATATAAAAACTGTTTTAAGACCGTTTACTTTAATATGAATGCTATGTAATAATCATAGATTTTAATATGAATTCTGTTCTAAAATTATTGATTGAATGCAACTGAAACAGAAATTTGAAGTACTCTTTTCAAAGTGATGGAAAAAGTAGTTTCGAGCAGTAGGCGAATGTGCGAGAAATCAATTAAGAAGACAGTATTAGCGTGTTTCCTGTCAATAGAGCCCTCTGTCTGTCGTAAACACTGTCGAGATCCTATCAGAGGAAGTGAATTAACAAATGGGATATAAGGAAAAGACAAATCTGTAAAAAGATTCTTTTGAACGAGATTAACAAAACGAACTACGGTTTTCATTTCTTCAAACAGTAACGGTCAGACTGAAATCCTTTAAGAATAATTTGGTAATTAGCTGTAAAGAAATGAGGATCAATTATTGAGTAAACTTTAAGATACAATCAATCAGAGCGGTAGAATTAACGCCCTAAAAAACGTATGAAATTTGAAAACAAAGTTGAAGAAGCTGTAAAAGGATTTTTGTTATCGCTTTGAAGTTAGTACATTATTACGTTCGTGGAAAGTGAGCATTTGAATGAGAGACAAAAATAGACAGATGGTGTAATTCTAAAAGATTTAAATTGAATATTATCGAATGTATTTCTTTTCTCTTCACAGCAAAATTAATTGTTATAATATTCACGTACGCGAAAGAGTTAAAATATTCTTTTTAGTACATTGGCTCACGATTTGCAAATTGCAGCGAAAAATATATGAATTTCCTCGCAAAGAAATAAGTCAATGTTCACGCGATTCAAGCATTTGTTTATAGTTTCAAATATTTTCTGAGTCCATTATAATAATTTATTTTTATGATTTCTCTTTAGGGGGAAAACCACTTCCGTTGAGTCAAATCTCCTTTCATACTAAATGAATAGATCGATCTAGTAAGTGAATTGTGCAGTCTGGAAACTGTGACAATAATCCATTTTCATTCTGGTTCTTTGCACGGTTTCAAGTTTTCCTACCATTTAAAATTTTTCGAATTGTTTTGAAATAGGGTTTGAATATGTTCTTTTTCTTTGATATCTATCAACTAAATGTATCCACAACATATTAGATTTCTATAAATATGCAGATTTAACAATATTGTGTGAATAAATTATCAGTTCTTATCCTTGTCAAAGATAGGAACAAATTGTGACTAATAAAAATTTAAATTATGAAACTGTACAAGTAACTGCTGCTTCCTTTTCATTTTGATAATTTCCTTTCACACGCTGGTCGAATACCTTTCACACGCTACATTTCTTTCTCCAACTGCTGTAAAATCCATAGTAGAATTGAATTTATTTAAATAAATTTCTAATTTTCTGAGAAATTAGAACAGTATAAAAAAAACTGAAGATATCTAATTTTAGACTTTTCCATCACTGAGGTTTCATATCCAAGAGTTTGAGGATTAATTAATTTATTGTATGTAAAAAATATTTTGTATTGTATTAAGAACGCAGGCGCAGAAGTGTTTAAAGTCTGAACTGCCGAAGAAAGAGAATAGCCAAAAATTTGAAAAATCATTTAGCAGATTTCAAGAATTACAGTTCAGTAAAGATGAGAATATCATTCGAGTTATAGCACATTTAAAGAATCTGGAGGAAAAACGGACTCTTAAAACATTAATGGTGGTTCCTATAAAAAGTTTCACTTTTATTTCTTTCTCTTCAGAGAAAGTGAAATGAATTAAAACTGTTTATGAGTAAGTTTATTGAATAATCAATATCAAGTCAAAATCTTTAAAGCAGGCAATAAAAGGATCATGCCTACTTTACAACAGATTTTAATAACATTTCTAAAAAACCCAATTTGCATTTTGTACCAATGAAACAGGATTAATTGTTTGCAATCCGTTTAATAGTTTATATGGTTCTTGATAAAAGTTTTTTCTTCAAAGCGCATTTTATTTGAATAAATAAAGTTTTCTCTTTTCATTTTTTATACTTTTTATAAGAAATTCTTAATTTTATTAGTTGAGAAAATCTAATATCAGATTTGCAAAGGTGGTTTATGCTGTAATATGCTATATTTATATGTGTTCTGAAGAGCCTTATATTTGAAACATTTTTGGATATTTGATGCATTTTTATACCCTGAAAGGAATGTAAATATTAATTAGTTCCATCCTTATTTCAGGAATCATGTTACAAAAAATTTTTTTTTCATTATTATTCACTTTTCTCAGCGATTGTATCTCAATTGCACTTTGGATCTGATTCACAGAAAGATCTTTCTGAATAATCCAATGCATATATAAATTCTTTGAAGATTTCGCAGCTATTTTCGCTTAGTCAGAACTGTTCAGCATTATTTCAACTTCTCCTTCCGATAAACACTGATAAACAATTATACAGCTATTGAATATCTTTCGTGACTTTTTCATATTACTTGACATTGGTTACTGTATATAAAATTTTTATATTGATTTTTTATTGTATTTATAAATTTTATATATATTGTTTTTAATTGTATATACAATTTTTATATTGTTTGCTTTACATTGCTTTTTTTGCAAGCCACCTTAATAATTAGATCCTAAATCAAAGTACTAGAGTAAATAATTTAAAAAATTAAAGAATAAATTATATTTTAACCGTATGTTTTTTTTACCCTACTGATGTGGGCACCAGTAAGTGTGGATGAGTCGCTCAGGTTTGTATATGAAGGCACTCGCCCGCCTAGGGTTACATAAATGGGGGGGCGCAGTCCCCCCTCCAGTGATAGTACGTACCTCCTACGGGAGGGGTTGGGCCGTGAGGCTGTGTTGGCCGTTAGGACCCAACCTCAGTACTCGTTTCTATTGCAACGACTGTCATTCAGTGAAACCCCGTGTGCTTTGGCAGGTCGGAAGCTGTATTTACGGTTAACCGTATGATTGAAATTTTAATTTTTAAAGCTCTGGTTATGTTAGCTACTAATAATACATTGCTTACATTTAATGTTAGGGAATAATAAAACTGAAACATAATATAAAAATGACTGACAGAATTTTTTTGAAATACATCAGAAGTCTGAATCTAGATTATATATATATATATTTAGAAGCAAACAAGGAAAAAAGACAAAAATGTTAATAAATTGAAAAATATGGCGAGCCGCTCGTCAGGAAGAGAATTTCGCCTATGATATTAATAAGTGCTTTCTTCCGCTAATGACATACGAAAACCGTTAAAATTTGTCGCTATACCCTCAAAAAGCACAAGGCAATTAAAAATGAAATAATGATACTCAAAAGAAATATTGAGAATATTTTTGCAATAAAAAAAAGTAAGTGTTAAGCTCCTCTCGAAGATATATATTCATAGTGTCCCAAAAAAGTGGAAAAAGCGTTTATTTCCTTAAATATTGATTTTAGACATATAATTCCAATTACAAAGTTTTATCAAATACGTTAAGAATTTTTTTCAGAAATTTATATTTGAATTAACGTTTAATTTTAATTTATCACGTTTAATTTTAATCAAATATAAACGAAATTTATATTTGATTTAACATTTGAATTAACGTTTTTGAAGAAAATTATATCTGAATTAAAATATACTATATAGAGAACAAATCTTACAATTTCATTACAAAAAAGTATGTATTTTAAATTGATTAATAACTATTTTACTTATATTTTAAATTGATAAATTGATTGATAAGGTTCAATAGTCTGAAACATACATAACCACTAGTCGGTACTTCGAGAAAACATAATTCTGTATAAAAAAGTCCAGAATTAGAAAAATTTGTAAGTAAACATTTGATAGTTGCATTTTACCTAGTTTCTTTTTAAGACCCTTAAAACAACAATAGTTAAAAAAATTAATCTCTATATATAAAAGATGCAAGTATGTATGTTCGTATTTTTGTTCTTTATGGACGGCCACATTTTTGGACATCAACCAACAAGCTCCAAATGACGAGACATCCCTCCACCACCCCCAGAAAAAGAAAAACAGCATGTAAAGAAAAGAACATTAAAACAAAATAATGGTGTAATAGCGTACATTTCTGTGCTATATATAGTGTAAACATTTTTTAAGGTCTTTTGTATTGATTTTTCTTGTCTTGAATAAAATTCCCATGTCTTAGCCATGAAACCATTCAGTGATTGTACTAGTCACGGGTACCGCGGTAAGAGACGGCGTTCTGTTCTGTTCAACTTAAGACGCCCAAATTTGATACAAAGATGGATTAGAACAAGAGGGAACTAACTCCGTAAAAATTTTTTTCAATTTCGAATTAATAATTAAAATTATTTAAGTTCAATTTGCAAATTTGAGAGTTTATTTCTTTTTTTCGAAAATTTTCTGCATTTGTTCTCATATTAGAACAGTAATTTTTATATTATTGTAAAGGGCGAAATTTCCACTTTCTAATAAAAGTAATTTGAATTCTCTGTTTAATTTTCCTGATTTTTATCATATTTTAAAAGAAATAGTCAGTTTTCTCTAAAAGATTTCAGTCTTGAATATAAATTTCCTGCATCCGCCGTTCTAATTTCTTCATCTCTTTCAAATTTTTTGAGGTAATATATTGAACATTTCTCCCTGATAAAAATAAAAAACAGTTAAAGTATCTTTTCCTTTGAATTTTAATTAATTTTTTCCTGAAGTGTTGAAAGATTTTCTCTCGATGATTCTGTAATTTCTAAGTTCTTCCATTCTTCTTTTTTAAGGTAGCGCAACGCCTTCCCAGTATGCATATTGCATCGGTGACGTCATACTACGTCACATTCTTTCGACTCAGCTTCGTCCAAAGGTAGTGTGTTGCCTTCCCAGTATGCATTTCGCATATGTTCTCTATCGTTTGATTTGACGATACGATTTATTTGTTTTATACCTTCGGCAACGTGGCAGCGCAAAAAATAAGCAAAATCAGCTATAACAAACCCATAATGCTTATAAATATAGTAGTATAAAAATCCACATCTAGGAAATAAAAAAAATTCTATATAAGCATATTTAAATTTGTAAGAAACAAAATTTGTTTTGAAAAAATGAAAATAACTGTTATTTTCATCATGCTGACCTTCTTTTGTGTGCACTTTTAAAAGTTGAATAAAGTGTTTTCGACATTAAAATACCAGTGCCTATTATAAATTTCTTGAATTGACAAATGTTTTCTAGATATGAGGCTAAAACTAAAAATTCTGTATTTGACTGTACAAAACTTAACTGTCTCCTTAAAATAGTACTCTTTCTGGCAAGATGAAAGGGAAATCTAATAAAGCATTTCACTGTAAAGCCCATTTCGAGTTCTGAAATATATTTTATATGTAGAAGGAATTGTAAATATTTAATATGTTTTAATAATATTTAAATCCATCAGAGCAAGAATATCCTAAAGGAACTTATGAGCAAACGTTTTTTTAAAGATAAAGATTCTAAAAATTATTTTTTTTCGATATATAATACATCCGAAGGAAATGAATGCTATCATATTCATTATTCTATCAAATTCATGGAACACCAATTTTAAAACAGCATACAAACAATCTGGCTTATTCCTTACCTTATGAAAGTCGAAAATAATAGTAGAAGATGAAAAGAAAAATACCTCTTGTATGTTTTATTCTCAGAAAGAGATCGTTTGTTTTTCACAAGTTGAATGTTGGACTTATCTTTTCCTTGAGATTTAATTTTAGTTTTTGGAAGAAATATGTTGTTGAGTTTCATTAAAGGAGGTACTAATCAGATATAATATAAACGAATACAAAACATGTTTGAATAAATGCAGTCCCTTTAAAAGTTCGGTAAACGTCGGTAATGATCAATGGCGCGAGTAAAAAGAGAAATATAAAACCATCGAATATTCAATTAAAAAATCGCAGAAAATTTACTACATAACTTTCCACTGCACATTTAACAATGATAAAACAAACGAGTGTACACTTTATGTTAAGTTCAAAAGATCGTTAATATATTAAGAGGAAGAGAAGTCTCTTAAAAGTTCTATAAATTATTCAATTTATAGCTTTAGAATGGACTATTCCCTCGAAGATTGTGCTATGCAAAATGTTCTATTTTAATATGTAAATTGATAGTGACCTATAATTTCAAATTTGAAGCTGAACCTTTCTATAATATATTTTTTAATTTTTTATTTGGAAGACAACAATTCATTTTTGATAAATCTTAAAATATTATTTACTTTAAAGCAGTGGTAAATTTTTCAGTTTGCTTTCACTCATAATATTATAACGAGAATATGATATTTTTATTTATTATAATATTATATCTATATAATATTGCATTATTTTTGTTGCATACCGATAATAGATATTTACATTCTGAAAAGTATTCGACATCACTTGAATAGAGAAAGTTAGAGATTATTTCTTGTCTTTGATGGAATGCTAGAAATCTTTAAATATTTTAGAGCCAAAGTAAACTTTATACAAGATCTGCAACAGGCATATAAGAAGTGAAATTCCGGAGAGATAATCGAGCTTTGATCTTGAGATACAAAATAGAGTAGTTCATTTAATTTTCGATGTTGAAACTTCCGAATGCTAAGAAATAGGAAAAACCGCACATTTGACATTATTTATCCGGATAATCCAATATTATGATTTTATTTTCTTATTTAAAATAAATTTGAATTTTCTTCAGACTACTTGCTGAAAAGAAAGAAGTAGCAGGAAAATGCATCGAGTTAACTGTGAGGACTTCTCTTTGGATATACTTTTTTCTTTCTACACAGAATTCTACATCAGTACTGCTGAAGTTAGTGCGAGAGAGCATCTGTTCGAGAAAGGTTTCTTGAGATGTTTTATAACGTTCAACTTCCTGAAAGAAAAATGTTGTTTGATGGAAAGAGAAATCCAACGTCGTGTTTACATTTCAGATATTTTTTTATATTTCTTTCTCTTGCAGGAGAGAACGTATTATCTTCGTTATCTGAAAGGAACCTACACCTCAAATGCAGTTGGGGTGCGCTACCTATAATTCCGTGCGAAATATGAGCATAAAATAATCATCTAGAAATAATAGTATTGAAGTGGAATTGGAACTATTGATTTCTTCTGGGTGTTACCTAATATAGGTTTTATGTACTGTCGAGATGATACCTCTTTGATTTTTGGCTTACAATGATGTAAAGTTAGTTGGTTAAATCAAATTGTTGTAACTTGATTGAACCGCTTGTTTGTGCAATATAAATCAACGAATTTTGAATTCATTATCATCCACGTTGTATTATTTACTTTGGCGTAATGGCAAATTGCACATATTTAGCTCTCCCTTTATTATATTAGTATAATGCCCATAAATATTTTTTGAGTGAAAGTTCTAGAAACGTTTCAGAAACTCTTGAAATTTTATGACTGTGAGATGAAGATTGGATGATTTTTTTCTAATAAATAATGAATAATGATTATTTCTGATAAATTTCTTTATTTTTCTTTCAATTCCACATTCGATTTTTTTAAATCCCGTAGTCCAAGGAAAAATATGTTAAAATGATATTTTGTCCACGACATATGCTAGAGACTGGGAAATACCATTGAGGTTTCTCTTCGGTAGACTCAGATGAATAGGAAGAACGACTGCCCCAACAATGCAGTGCCTAACAGTTTCCCACTTTCCTAAAACGAATCATCCACTCAGGCAGTCTCTGTCCAAAAGTCTATCTTTACCTTCGCACCTATTTTCGAAAGAATGTTTCGCCCTTATATATTTTTTTCTCCTTCTTTCATTTTATGTTATTTTTTCGTTAT
>BGPR01029557.1:7896-19209 GCA_013235015.1 Araneus ventricosus | reverse complement strand
ATGGTTAAATTGAGTTATGTTCGTTTTTGTGAAAAACTAGCCCTTCCGAACAGCGCTTTCACTCTGAGTATAAGCGCGGTTGGTTATTTAAATAAGAAGTAAAAGTAGTCGAGTGTTGGAGAGAGTCAAAACGAAAAAAAATTAAAAATATAAAATCAGAAGAAATTAACTGTTGGGTTTTAAGTGGAAGCATGTTTTTCATACATATTTTCTAGGAACAAAGCTTAATAAATCGCTAATACAGTTTTTATTTACTTTTTCAAGAAAATCATGAACTTAATTCTAATGAAAAACTATTCTTTTTATTAAAAAAAACATGGTTTCTTTTTTGATTCGTTAAGCTTTTGAACCGTTTGCTTCTCGATAGGTTGACTTCAAATACACTGTTTAACAGAATAATTTTCAGCAATAAAGATAGTTTCTCCACAAAACTGATCAAAAATAATTATCTAGGTTTAAAGTAAAAGATTCGTATTAAATATGTTTAAAATTGGAAGTATATATATCTTTAGCGGATTTAAATATTTTACCTTAAGCAAGCAAACACAAGTAATTGTTTCAAAATTGTATTTCTTGTTTTAATATGATAATTAATTTTCTTCATGAACTAGTTTGTCATGATTTTTATAATATTACGTTCATAAAATATTATTCCGTTTTCATATAATTCATTTATCTCATTATTACATTTCTAATGAAGTGTATACACTTTTTCCACAACAAGTATAGTTTCAGTAAAATTGTTGTAATTATTATTAACTAGCCGCCTACGGCGACCAGCTGGTTCGCCAGTCTCTTATTAATAGGAATAAGGCAATTAAGGCTGACATTTTCAACATTTCAATTTTTGTAAGCTGAAAGAAATAATTGCAATAAGGAGAAAGAAATGAATTTAAAAGCACAAAAAGTGAACAGGTTAGTTAGTATAACTGAATTTTAATTCTTTATACACAAAACGAAAATGTACAGGATGTTTTTGCATATAATGAACTTTGAGTTAATCCCTTATATTTAAGTGTTAAAAAATGATAAGTGAAAAGATTCTTTAAAAAATGGAAAAGATAATAAGTAATGAAAAATTTGAAGTACAATAATTAAATTTATCAGCTAAAAATAAGTTACATATTAAAACTAATTAAAACTCAAAATAACTAAAGAAAGTTTTTCTGTGAAAAAAAGAGAAAATTGGCTACATTTTGCTAAGCGCAAAACTAAATTAATGATAACCATTTAAATATAGTCACTAAAACATCCATTTATAAATTTAAAAAATTATTGAATTGAAATGCATGAAAAAATTATCAAATCTTGAATAATTATTCCGTGCATAATAAAACAGCAATCTATTCTAGAGCTATCAATTACGCTTAATTAATCACCGATAGAAACAGTGTGGAAAACATTTTGTAAAATTTGAGAAAAATTTTGATGAAAATATTCTAAAGCTATCTATTAGGCTTAATTAATCGCAGATAATAACATTGTGGAAAAAATGTTGTAAAATTTGAGAAAAATTTAGATGAGCAGAGAATTTTAAATCTTTAAGAAAACGTTTAAAAATTACTGAGAAAATAGTATTAAATAAAATAAGGAAAAGCTAAATGAGAGTATTGGAAGAATTAAAATCTAATATTTCCTTTTAGGTATGCAATAAAGAGGGGAAAAGATGAAGTGTTTGTTGACACTGACGAAGGCAGAATTCACGCGCGGATCAAGCTCGAGGTGGAATGATAGAAGACAGATATGCTACCGCTACGCTACGGAGTCCGTGGTAGGGAATGTTTGAATCAGTTATAATGGAGTGCAGGCAAATAAAAAAAAATTGGGGAGCGGGATAAAGAATGCTGAAAAGAGGGGACTTATTTATATAAAATTTATCTGGAGCGCCTACAATTTACATGAAGTAATTTTTACTATTAGGGAGATTTTCAAAGAATTTTTTTGGCTAATTTTAGATTTAGAATAAACTCTTTAAGGCTAGGAGCTTAAGCGCATTTCTCAGATCAGTGTTAAAAATGTGGAACACTTCACCATTATGCGTGGCATCCTTGGAAAGGGGTCATGCTAATCTTCTTTGTATCGTTCCATTTTTAGAATTTGAATTGCCGAAGCGATTACAACAATAATAATTTTGTTCTGAAGATACTCGCGGCCATTACAGCTGCTACGCTCCGCCTCCCCTACGTCAATTTCTACTCTCGCAACCAGAGACATTAAAGTTCCGACGTCTTTAAAAATTTATAAAAAATATATATAATTTTCTACAATAATAAAACTGGTATCATTGGGAAGATAATGTTTTGCTCTTTAGAATGACATGAAAAATTTCTTTGTCAATCAATTCATTCAAAAGTTATTGGCAAAAAACGACGAAATTTGGTTTAATTTTTAAATAATTTAAATTTAAATTAAATTTTTTAAAAAACGGCTCCGAGGAGCACATCTTCATCATTCAAAGTATATCTGTGCCAAATTTGATAGCTCTATGTTCTACTGTCTGTTTTGTACACCGCCAACAGACACACAGACAGACATTCATCTTTATTAGTATTAGAGATGAACTTCTGTAGCAATAATTCATTAACATTTTATCAACCAGAGGAACTTCTCTTTTTGACCTCTAATAAAATAGTAGATAGTTTTAGACCCACCAGTAATCATGCTGCAAAATCGCTCTCTTTATGGTTACATTCATTTCTGATTAATAGAAATAACATTAGATATCGCAGTTTTTACGAAAACAATATAGTATGATTATGTTGTAAAATATTACAATTTATAATGTAAAACATTTTATTTACTTAGTAACCATACATAAGGCTAAGCTGCTTTAAACATGATAACCAGTAACAAATTCAAAAAAGTAAAAATACCCAGTTCTGAGTATATTCAACAAAGAAAAGTATTATTTTAAATAAATTGAATATATAAATAGGATTATACTAAAAAAAGTAAAAAGTTAATCAAATTTGCAGCGGCAGGAGAATTCGACAGAGAGCATGTAATGTAGCATGCTTAGTAATCGCTTTACTGCTGCTATACACAAAGTTTTCCATTTCAAAACATTTTATATGAATGTGTGATTATCAACAATAAAGTTAATGTATTCTAAATATTTAAACACTAAGCCGCCGGATTGACATTTTACATTTGTATTGTTCAGTTTAAAAGCAAATGATTTATATGTATATAATATTTATATTTGTCTTAAGATTATAATGCAAAAGACATAAATTAATAGATGTAAATAAAAGTTTAGAATATCAATTTTTCACTCTCTTAAAGCCATTGTATTAGATATTCGTATATTCAAATTATATATTCATATTAGAAACTCCGATTCTTTTTCTAAACTTTTGAAATTGTTTGATTTTTCTTGACATAAACTTTGAAATTTGCATTCTGAAAAAAAATCTCTTCAGTTTTAATTAACTTACAAACTTTCGAACATACAAAATTTTTTCATTACCTACTAAATATCGTTATTATTAGGCCAATATCAGTATGAAACTTCTCTTTAATTCCATTTCAAAATCAATGGTTTTTAACATGATTTATTTTTTATATAAAAACTGTTTTAAGACCGTTTACTTTAATATGAATGCTATGTAATAATCATAGATTTTAATATGAATTCTGTTCTAAAATTATTGATTGAATGCAACTGAAACAGAAATTTGAAGTACTCTTTTCAAAGTGATGGAAAAAGTAGTTTCGAGCAGTAGGCGAATGTGCGAGAAATCAATTAAGAAGACAGTATTAGCGTGTTTCCTGTCAATAGAGCCCTCTGTCTGTCGTAAACACTGTCGAGATCCTATCAGAGGAAGTGAATTAACAAATGGGATATAAGGAAAAGACAAATCTGTAAAAAGATTCTTTTGAACGAGATTAACAAAACGAACTACGGTTTTCATTTCTTCAAACAGTAACGGTCAGACTGAAATCCTTTAAGAATAATTTGGTAATTAGCTGTAAAGAAATGAGGATCAATTATTGAGTAAACTTTAAGATACAATCAATCAGAGCGGTAGAATTAACGCCCTAAAAAACGTATGAAATTTGAAAACAAAGTTGAAGAAGCTGTAAAAGGATTTTTGTTATCGCTTTGAAGTTAGTACATTATTACGTTCGTGGAAAGTGAGCATTTGAATGAGAGACAAAAATAGACAGATGGTGTAATTCTAAAAGATTTAAATTGAATATTATCGAATGTATTTCTTTTCTCTTCACAGCAAAATTAATTGTTATAATATTCACGTACGCGAAAGAGTTAAAATATTCTTTTTAGTACATTGGCTCACGATTTGCAAATTGCAGCGAAAAATATATGAATTTCCTCGCAAAGAAATAAGTCAATGTTCACGCGATTCAAGCATTTGTTTATAGTTTCAAATATTTTCTGAGTCCATTATAATAATTTATTTTTATGATTTCTCTTTAGGGGGAAAACCACTTCCGTTGAGTCAAATCTCCTTTCATACTAAATGAATAGATCGATCTAGTAAGTGAATTGTGCAGTCTGGAAACTGTGACAATAATCCATTTTCATTCTGGTTCTTTGCACGGTTTCAAGTTTTCCTACCATTTAAAATTTTTCGAATTGTTTTGAAATAGGGTTTGAATATGTTCTTTTTCTTTGATATCTATCAACTAAATGTATCCACAACATATTAGATTTCTATAAATATGCAGATTTAACAATATTGTGTGAATAAATTATCAGTTCTTATCCTTGTCAAAGATAGGAACAAATTGTGACTAATAAAAATTTAAATTATGAAACTGTACAAGTAACTGCTGCTTCCTTTTCATTTTGATAATTTCCTTTCACACGCTGGTCGAATACCTTTCACACGCTACATTTCTTTCTCCAACTGCTGTAAAATCCATAGTAGAATTGAATTTATTTAAATAAATTTCTAATTTTCTGAGAAATTAGAACAGTATAAAAAAAACTGAAGATATCTAATTTTAGACTTTTCCATCACTGAGGTTTCATATCCAAGAGTTTGAGGATTAATTAATTTATTGTATGTAAAAAATATTTTGTATTGTATTAAGAACGCAGGCGCAGAAGTGTTTAAAGTCTGAACTGCCGAAGAAAGAGAATAGCCAAAAATTTGAAAAATCATTTAGCAGATTTCAAGAATTACAGTTCAGTAAAGATGAGAATATCATTCGAGTTATAGCACATTTAAAGAATCTGGAGGAAAAACGGACTCTTAAAACATTAATGGTGGTTCCTATAAAAAGTTTCACTTTTATTTCTTTCTCTTCAGAGAAAGTGAAATGAATTAAAACTGTTTATGAGTAAGTTTATTGAATAATCAATATCAAGTCAAAATCTTTAAAGCAGGCAATAAAAGGATCATGCCTACTTTACAACAGATTTTAATAACATTTCTAAAAAACCCAATTTGCATTTTGTACCAATGAAACAGGATTAATTGTTTGCAATCCGTTTAATAGTTTATATGGTTCTTGATAAAAGTTTTTTCTTCAAAGCGCATTTTATTTGAATAAATAAAGTTTTCTCTTTTCATTTTTTATACTTTTTATAAGAAATTCTTAATTTTATTAGTTGAGAAAATCTAATATCAGATTTGCAAAGGTGGTTTATGCTGTAATATGCTATATTTATATGTGTTCTGAAGAGCCTTATATTTGAAACATTTTTGGATATTTGATGCATTTTTATACCCTGAAAGGAATGTAAATATTAATTAGTTCCATCCTTATTTCAGGAATCATGTTACAAAAAATTTTTTTTTCATTATTATTCACTTTTCTCAGCGATTGTATCTCAATTGCACTTTGGATCTGATTCACAGAAAGATCTTTCTGAATAATCCAATGCATATATAAATTCTTTGAAGATTTCGCAGCTATTTTCGCTTAGTCAGAACTGTTCAGCATTATTTCAACTTCTCCTTCCGATAAACACTGATAAACAATTATACAGCTATTGAATATCTTTCGTGACTTTTTCATATTACTTGACATTGGTTACTGTATATAAAATTTTTATATTGATTTTTTATTGTATTTATAAATTTTATATATATTGTTTTTAATTGTATATACAATTTTTATATTGTTTGCTTTACATTGCTTTTTTTGCAAGCCACCTTAATAATTAGATCCTAAATCAAAGTACTAGAGTAAATAATTTAAAAAATTAAAGAATAAATTATATTTTAACCGTATGTTTTTTTTACCCTACTGATGTGGGCACCAGTAAGTGTGGATGAGTCGCTCAGGTTTGTATATGAAGGCACTCGCCCGCCTAGGGTTACATAAATGGGGGGGCGCAGTCCCCCCTCCAGTGATAGTACGTACCTCCTACGGGAGGGGTTGGGCCGTGAGGCTGTGTTGGCCGTTAGGACCCAACCTCAGTACTCGTTTCTATTGCAACGACTGTCATTCAGTGAAACCCCGTGTGCTTTGGCAGGTCGGAAGCTGTATTTACGGTTAACCGTATGATTGAAATTTTAATTTTTAAAGCTCTGGTTATGTTAGCTACTAATAATACATTGCTTACATTTAATGTTAGGGAATAATAAAACTGAAACATAATATAAAAATGACTGACAGAATTTTTTTGAAATACATCAGAAGTCTGAATCTAGATTATATATATATATATTTAGAAGCAAACAAGGAAAAAAGACAAAAATGTTAATAAATTGAAAAATATGGCGAGCCGCTCGTCAGGAAGAGAATTTCGCCTATGATATTAATAAGTGCTTTCTTCCGCTAATGACATACGAAAACCGTTAAAATTTGTCGCTATACCCTCAAAAAGCACAAGGCAATTAAAAATGAAATAATGATACTCAAAAGAAATATTGAGAATATTTTTGCAATAAAAAAAAGTAAGTGTTAAGCTCCTCTCGAAGATATATATTCATAGTGTCCCAAAAAAGTGGAAAAAGCGTTTATTTCCTTAAATATTGATTTTAGACATATAATTCCAATTACAAAGTTTTATCAAATACGTTAAGAATTTTTTTCAGAAATTTATATTTGAATTAACGTTTAATTTTAATTTATCACGTTTAATTTTAATCAAATATAAACGAAATTTATATTTGATTTAACATTTGAATTAACGTTTTTGAAGAAAATTATATCTGAATTAAAATATACTATATAGAGAACAAATCTTACAATTTCATTACAAAAAAGTATGTATTTTAAATTGATTAATAACTATTTTACTTATATTTTAAATTGATAAATTGATTGATAAGGTTCAATAGTCTGAAACATACATAACCACTAGTCGGTACTTCGAGAAAACATAATTCTGTATAAAAAAGTCCAGAATTAGAAAAATTTGTAAGTAAACATTTGATAGTTGCATTTTACCTAGTTTCTTTTTAAGACCCTTAAAACAACAATAGTTAAAAAAATTAATCTCTATATATAAAAGATGCAAGTATGTATGTTCGTATTTTTGTTCTTTATGGACGGCCACATTTTTGGACATCAACCAACAAGCTCCAAATGACGAGACATCCCTCCACCACCCCCAGAAAAAGAAAAACAGCATGTAAAGAAAAGAACATTAAAACAAAATAATGGTGTAATAGCGTACATTTCTGTGCTATATATAGTGTAAACATTTTTTAAGGTCTTTTGTATTGATTTTTCTTGTCTTGAATAAAATTCCCATGTCTTAGCCATGAAACCATTCAGTGATTGTACTAGTCACGGGTACCGCGGTAAGAGACGGCGTTCTGTTCTGTTCAACTTAAGACGCCCAAATTTGATACAAAGATGGATTAGAACAAGAGGGAACTAACTCCGTAAAAATTTTTTTCAATTTCGAATTAATAATTAAAATTATTTAAGTTCAATTTGCAAATTTGAGAGTTTATTTCTTTTTTTCGAAAATTTTCTGCATTTGTTCTCATATTAGAACAGTAATTTTTATATTATTGTAAAGGGCGAAATTTCCACTTTCTAATAAAAGTAATTTGAATTCTCTGTTTAATTTTCCTGATTTTTATCATATTTTAAAAGAAATAGTCAGTTTTCTCTAAAAGATTTCAGTCTTGAATATAAATTTCCTGCATCCGCCGTTCTAATTTCTTCATCTCTTTCAAATTTTTTGAGGTAATATATTGAACATTTCTCCCTGATAAAAATAAAAAACAGTTAAAGTATCTTTTCCTTTGAATTTTAATTAATTTTTTCCTGAAGTGTTGAAAGATTTTCTCTCGATGATTCTGTAATTTCTAAGTTCTTCCATTCTTCTTTTTTAAGGTAGCGCAACGCCTTCCCAGTATGCATATTGCATCGGTGACGTCATACTACGTCACATTCTTTCGACTCAGCTTCGTCCAAAGGTAGTGTGTTGCCTTCCCAGTATGCATTTCGCATATGTTCTCTATCGTTTGATTTGACGATACGATTTATTTGTTTTATACCTTCGGCAACGTGGCAGCGCAAAAAATAAGCAAAATCAGCTATAACAAACCCATAATGCTTATAAATATAGTAGTATAAAAATCCACATCTAGGAAATAAAAAAAATTCTATATAAGCATATTTAAATTTGTAAGAAACAAAATTTGTTTTGAAAAAATGAAAATAACTGTTATTTTCATCATGCTGACCTTCTTTTGTGTGCACTTTTAAAAGTTGAATAAAGTGTTTTCGACATTAAAATACCAGTGCCTATTATAAATTTCTTGAATTGACAAATGTTTTCTAGATATGAGGCTAAAACTAAAAATTCTGTATTTGACTGTACAAAACTTAACTGTCTCCTTAAAATAGTACTCTTTCTGGCAAGATGAAAGGGAAATCTAATAAAGCATTTCACTGTAAAGCCCATTTCGAGTTCTGAAATATATTTTATATGTAGAAGGAATTGTAAATATTTAATATGTTTTAATAATATTTAAATCCATCAGAGCAAGAATATCCTAAAGGAACTTATGAGCAAACGTTTTTTTAAAGATAAAGATTCTAAAAATTATTTTTTTTCGATATATAATACATCCGAAGGAAATGAATGCTATCATATTCATTATTCTATCAAATTCATGGAACACCAATTTTAAAACAGCATACAAACAATCTGGCTTATTCCTTACCTTATGAAAGTCGAAAATAATAGTAGAAGATGAAAAGAAAAATACCTCTTGTATGTTTTATTCTCAGAAAGAGATCGTTTGTTTTTCACAAGTTGAATGTTGGACTTATCTTTTCCTTGAGATTTAATTTTAGTTTTTGGAAGAAATATGTTGTTGAGTTTCATTAAAGGAGGTACTAATCAGATATAATATAAACGAATACAAAACATGTTTGAATAAATGCAGTCCCTTTAAAAGTTCGGTAAACGTCGGTAATGATCAATGGCGCGAGTAAAAAGAGAAATATAAAACCATCGAATATTCAATTAAAAAATCGCAGAAAATTTACTACATAACTTTCCACTGCACATTTAACAATGATAAAACAAACGAGTGTACACTTTATGTTAAGTTCAAAAGATCGTTAATATATTAAGAGGAAGAGAAGTCTCTTAAAAGTTCTATAAATTATTCAATTTATAGCTTTAGAATGGACTATTCCCTCGAAGATTGTGCTATGCAAAATGTTCTATTTTAATATGTAAATTGATAGTGACCTATAATTTCAAATTTGAAGCTGAACCTTTCTATAATATATTTTTTAATTTTTTATTTGGAAGACAACAATTCATTTTTGATAAATCTTAAAATATTATTTACTTTAAAGCAGTGGTAAATTTTTCAGTTTGCTTTCACTCATAATATTATAACGAGAATATGATATTTTTATTTATTATAATATTATATCTATATAATATTGCATTATTTTTGTTGCATACCGATAATAGATATTTACATTCTGAAAAGTATTCGACATCACTTGAATAGAGAAAGTTAGAGATTATTTCTTGTCTTTGATGGAATGCTAGAAATCTTTAAATATTTTAGAGCCAAAGTAAACTTTATACAAGATCTGCAACAGGCATATAAGAAGTGAAATTCCGGAGAGATAATCGAGCTTTGATCTTGAGATACAAAATAGAGTAGTTCATTTAATTTTCGATGTTGAAACTTCCGAATGCTAAGAAATAGGAAAAACCGCACATTTGACATTATTTATCCGGATAATCCAATATTATGATTTTATTTTCTTATTTAAAATAAATTTGAATTTTCTTCAGACTACTTGCTGAAAAGAAAGAAGTAGCAGGAAAATGCATCGAGTTAACTGTGAGGACTTCTCTTTGGATATACTTTTTTCTTTCTACACAGAATTCTACATCAGTACTGCTGAAGTTAGTGCGAGAGAGCATCTGTTCGAGAAAGGTTTCTTGAGATGTTTTATAACGTTCAACTTCCTGAAAGAAAAATGTTGTTTGATGGAAAGAGAAATCCAACGTCGTGTTTACATTTCAGATATTTTTTTATATTTCTTTCTCTTGCAGGAGAGAACGTATTATCTTCGTTATCTGAAAGGAACCTACACCTCAAATGCAGTTGGGGTGCGCTACCTATAATTCCGTGCGAAATATGAGCATAAAATAATCATCTAGAAATAATAGTATTGAAGTGGAATTGGAACTATTGATTTCTTCTGGGTGTTACCTAATATAGGTTTTATGTACTGTCGAGATGATACCTCTTTGATTTTTGGCTTACAATGATGTAAAGTTAGTTGGTTAAATCAAATTGTTGTAACTTGATTGAACCGCTTGTTTGTGCAATATAAATCAACGAATTTTGAATTCATTATCATCCACGTTGTATTATTTACTTTGGCGTAATGGCAAATTGCACATATTTAGCTCTCCCTTTATTATATTAGTATAATGCCCATAAATATTTTTTGAGTGAAAGTTCTAGAAACGTTTCAGAAACTCTTGAAATTTTATGACTGTGAGATGAAGATTGGATGATTTTTTTCTAATAAATAATGAATAATGATTATTTCTGATAAATTTCTTTATTTTTCTTTCAATTCCACATTCGATTTTTTTAAATCCCGTAGTCCAAGGAAAAATATGTTAAAATGATATTTTGTCCACGACATATGCTAGAGACTGGGAAATACCATTGAGGTTTCTCTTCGGTAGACTCAGATGAATAGGAAGAACGACTGCCCCAACAATGCAGTGCCTAACAGTTTCCCACTTTCCTAAAACGAATCATCCACTCAGGCAGTCTCTGTCCAAAAGTCTATCTTTACCTTCGCACCTATTTTCGAAAGAATGTTTCGCCCTTATATATTTTTTTCTCCTTCTTTCATTTTATGTTATTTTTTCGTTAT
>BGPR01029555.1:3178-19214 GCA_013235015.1 Araneus ventricosus | reverse complement strand
AACGAAAAATAAATGGGATGTATTGGAATTAAGAGGAATCCGTATTACTGAATATTTTTCGAAGATGAACCTATTTTATATAAACTATACGAAAAAAGAGATTAAACAGAAATATTTATTTTTTAATTTAATCATAAAATTTAAATCAATGTCCAAAATTTAATAAACATTGAATCATTTTTCTAAAAAATTATTTTAGTTACAATGGAGTCAATTATACACTGACATGTTCGCTACTATAGATATAATCACGCTTTTCGATATTGTGAAGTTTCATTTAAATATGATATCACATCGTTTGACTCATTTGAATGTGTGTGCAAAACAACATAGTTGTCTCAGTCGAATAAATACGCATTATATAGTAGTATCTATAGTACTCAGATCCAGATCTATTTTTTTTTTTTAAATTTAATTTACGAAAAAAGAATGCTCGAAAATGCTCAGGCATTTTTTATCACTCCCGAATTCGCAGAACTAGTAAAATCCTTATTTATTGAATAAAGAAATTTACTAATATAAAATGGCTTTGCTATAATCGATTTGTGGAAAGAAGAAAATTGCTCGAAATTGTCACTTTGTCTCGTTATTTTGCCTGAACGCATTTCTCCCCAAAGGAAATTCTTTTGCGATGGGGACAATTCGTTTAGGCACACAAATGAGATAAAGTGATGACTTCGGAACTTAATTCTTTTCTTCACCTTTACTAAACTGACTATTGCAAATCCATTTTATATTGTAGAACAACACTTTTTTAGAGTAGGGTTTAGTTCGTTCCACGAATGCGGGCTGATGGTGCTTAACACAGGCATTTTTCTGACGACGTCCTTTTTTCGAAAAAGCTGAATGTTTCAAAAAAATATTAAAGATCTGACTGAAATGTTTACCATAGATACCTTACTATATAATACTGTTACAACATGGAAAGTCGCTCTGCAGAAATGCGAGCTTATGGTTGGAAGTTTTACAAGTTGCTGCTATGGAGACCTCAGCGACAGTTATGGCACCCTAACCTTGGCGACAAACTTACACTATTTTAAGGACCTTGGGCGACAAAGGCTTAGATGATTCCTGAAATGCACCCCTTTTCTCGATATTTCTACTAGAAAGGGAATACACGAGAAAACACCATATGGACGTCACGGCTCGTCGGAGAGAATATTTAAGGACGGCACTTAGATCAGAGGAGCTGTTCTTGATCGACTGGTTACTTCATGCAGCGCGAACGTCTTCGGAGTTCTTTCTATCTGCTGTGTGAGCTAATCAGCTGGTGACATTGATATTGTCGTTACTAGTTATTTCCATTGACTGTTTGTGTTGTTAGATATCAAAAGTGTTGAACTGTCATTACCTGTGAATTGTTGTCTATTTACATAGGTAATCTGTGCAAGGACTATTGTTTCCTGTACCTGTGCTACGTGTTTTTCCTGCATATTTGTAACAACTTTCATTCCCTCTGATATCCTGCGTGTTGTACTGTTTACAACTACACCACAGAGAGATCTTTTGTTACAATACGTACTTACGTGAAGTTTCAAAAATTTCCTTTATGTGTAAAAAAAATTAAAAATACTTCTCAAAATTTAACACTTTTAAAAAAAAAATTTAATTCTGCCCTAATTGCTATCTTAAAGTTCTTACTAAATCATTTTATAGATAGTTTTATTAGCTATATCTTTTAATTTAAAAGTTCTTCAGTTCAAAAAAGCTTTTTATTTAAACTCGAAAACCACCGTTCGAATTTCCTCTTATCCGGTTCGATCTCGTACAAAATATAGTGTTAGATTTTGTGTGGCCGAACCCACCAACTAAAGTAATAAAATTGTTGGGCTATGTATTTTTTTCCATGTTTAAGTATTAATTTGACGGACTATAGATCTTGGGAGGCTGACTGAATGTGGAGTTGAAAAAATCTGAGTCAGGTTCTTTAACCCCGCGTTATGTTTCCTGTTACTCTAAAAGGACCTAATTCACCAACGAATATACCAACTAAATAAGGACTGCAAAAACACAACAATTACCAACGCCATAAAATGTATCTACTACTGAAATTTTATTATAAAAAAACCTTAAATAGTATGGAATTACAACATGTTGCCACAAAACCATTTACAAATAATAGGTTCAAATTAAGGACGCCCTGGTGGTACAATGGTAAATGATTCTATCCTTACAATCGGCAAACTACTATTTAAAGCAGAGTGTTTATGGAAAAAAAAAATAATGCATATTGATATCAAGAAAATGAGCTTTCATACTCACACATTAGTCCTTCAAAAAATGCAATTCATTGTGTTGTTTAAGCACGTTTGTCTTTTCTCCATTCCTGAACTGTTTATGAGGCCTCAGTGGCCTAGTGCAGGTGATCTCGGCTTTGAAGCCGAGGTTTCAGCCCAAAAACCCGATTCCACTGAAGTTCCTGATGTATAGGTGGGCCTGCTGCGCACTAAATCATACGTAGGGGGTCCAAACGCCTCCCACTGGTTTAATGCGGAAGTTTGGAGGTGACAGCTCAGGTCATTGTCATCTGACAGCGGCTTAAAATGCCGATGTCCTTCCTAATATAGCCCTCCTGTTGCTACCAAAAAGAGTCGTTAATATAACTAAACCTATTCTGTTTACCTTGTTTTTGTTTAATCGAATTCTTTTGATTTTACAATAGAAGAGATAGAAGCAAGCAAACAAAATATCTGCTCTATTCATTTTATGTTTATATTT
This sequence comes from Araneus ventricosus, assembly GCA_013235015.1. NCBI lineage: Eukaryota > Metazoa > Arthropoda > Arachnida > Araneae > Araneidae > Araneus > Araneus ventricosus. Next base: position 16,496 of record BGPR01029555.1, on the reverse strand, counting down.
TGTTATGGCAAAAATAATTTACAAGTGCGCACTGGAAAAGTTTGGTGAATGGTCCCATAGAATAACCGCTATTCAGATGCTGCCCTCACGCAGACGCATTGAGAGAGACGGCAACTAGTGCCCCCAGCGTCCAAATCACGATAGTTAAGCGGAACTGAAGTGCTGCGACCAATTTAACGAGTCAGTGTGAGAAGGCGCGTCAATGCGAAATGGAGCAACGCGTGAACATCAAGTTTTGCTTCAAATCAGGCAGAACGGCGACGTGAGACGGAGACACACGAATGTTACTGGTGCGACGGTGAGTAAAAAAGTGTGTTTTTGAGTGGTTTAAACGCTTTAGAGACGGAAAGGAAGATGTCAAATATGAGCCGAGTTTTACGAGCACCAACAAGCTCAACTCCATATCAAGACGAACGAGTGCGATGGATGCTTGCGGATGATCGACGACATCTTTGAGAATGATGGCAGAAGAATTAAAGATAAGCCTAGACAGTGTGAGCAACATTATTCATTTAAATATTTGCAAAAGGTAAGAAAAAAGCTCACGCTTTTCCGGATGACATCTGATCCACAACGTGTGACAACGGTGCTTCGAGCGATACCGAGAAGAGTTTGTTGACGGTTTCCAGCAGCTGTACAACCGATGTCAAAGTGTATTGTAACTAATGGTGATTACTTTGAATGCTAGTGAAGGTATTTTGTTTCGAAGTACATTGTTTCCTTCTTTATTTTATGAGAACATTCACCGAATTTTTCGAACGCACCTTGTAAATAAAGGTAAGTCATGAAAAAGAGTAAATGATTTGTGGGCCGTTGTCCTAAATTTAAGGTGTTTGTATCAATGAAAGTTAAAAAAGAATATCAGGTGCTAGCGTTTCTTTTCCTCTGAGTATCATTGCAGCACTGCTATGTCAGTTAAGAAATCAAGAACTGATTCGCTCTTTGTGACAATTTGTGAAAATAACATCAAGCGGATAATGGAAAAAAACAGGAAACAACTACTGGCAGAAATGGCAGAGAAATACCAAATAAAAATAGACATTTGAAATGTTGGATTTATTAGAGGAAAATAGTAGAGTATTACATTTTTTGGAATAAATTAAAATAGAAAAATAGGAATATATTTTTTATTCGTTAAATACAGCTCCAATCAAGAGAAGTATAATAAATTAAAGGAATTAAAAAATAAAGGCATTTGAAATATTGAAATATTAAGCTAAAGATGCTGATGATATGCTTCGGAATACATACGCAGAAGCAACATCATACAAAAGCTAATTACACTGTTACAGACACACAACGTTCTTATTCTGAAAGAACCAGATGGGGAGGTGCTGGATGTCCTTAAATCATTCGGTGCGTCGTAGAAGGTGGTGACTGATAACTGCCCCAGCTTTTACCGATCGTCTTGATGGCCAGTTATGACTCTAATTAGATATGGAGATATAATCGTTCTCCGCTCGTGAAACACGACACGGAACCGAGGAGTCAGTGTTTAAATGGTGGTGAGCTTCATTATGCCTTCTCGACCCATTACTGATTGCGGACAATGAGGGGGGGATTATATTGGGAATGAAATGGATCTATTGGATTACCCGGCCTTTCTGAGGACGCAAGACGACTACATCGGAATGTCTTAATAGTTTGAAGAACTGTCGAAGACGATAGATAGTCGTCACTTTGCCTCGAAATTTTCATATAAAGTAAGGAATTAAAGACGTATCGAGATAAATGTATCTTTTCAACCATTGGTGTAGATGCTGTACCAAAGGTATATCTTAAGCCAAAGGATGATAGGTGGTTTAAAGACTTGAGCAGATGACAATAACACCACCCCATGCCCAAGATGCCTATAAACTCTATGGTTATTTTACCAGTTTGATGAGAAGAAAACATATGATAACTAAATAACTCAGTCACGTGGTGGCCACACAGGTACTATTATAAATGACGGGAAGCTATCTTTTTCAAAATGCCGCTGATGTTGAAGGCGTAAGACTACACTGCATGTCTCTTTTATTTCGGACGTTTCTCGTAAGTTTTAGTTTAAGTAAATTAAATTTCCTGTTGTTACCTTATCTCTAAAATACATTAGTTATGTTTTAATATGCAGTTATCGAGATATTAAGTGGACCTACCAAGTTTTGTATACTTGCGTGTGAATCAATTCTTCTTCTGGAGATTACTGGTGAAACGTAGTCCCACGTTGTTAAAATATGTTAGCGAGAGTGTTACAGTTCAAACAGACAAAGTAAAGATGCAGAGAACAAGAATTACGGCAAAGTAACTACAGATTGTATATTAACATCAAGTTACACTGATACACTTATTGTGAGGGTCTCTAACAAGGGCGAGACATTTGTGCTATGTGGTACTACATTTAAAATGGAAGACGGTGGAATTGCGTCGAATAATCGGAGTTTCAACTTATAGAATTGTTGAAAGCATAGTAAGGTTGAATAACGAAAAGTCGGCAGTTTATGACATCATGCGCTACCTTATATTAAACCAGAGGAATGGTTGCATGTCTGTGTTGTTCTATATTCAAGAATCATTCCAAGTTTGAAGAACAAAAGTTTATTTGATAAAAACACATAAATTAATGGTAGATGATAATCACAAACACTTGACTTGATTAGTAAATACAAATTGTAGTGATGCGTCAAGAATTAGCGTTCTCCACGAGCTGCATGACTCGAAACTTATGCTCACATATTCACTAATAGAGCAACAACATTTTCACTCTTCAATATTAAAAGAACACTGCCCTGGCTCAGGACTGCAAAAATGCTAATTTTTTACTCCAGATTAAACAATACTTGTTTAACAAATATCGGAGACGGAATCAACAGTTTTACTGAATGACGACAATCATTCAAATTTTAATGAACAGTTAGTGAAGAAGTCTCGCAATGCGACACGAATATCGGATCATTTATTAAGTCTTTTAAACTCATTGATTGCCCACTAGGCCCAAAAGCATTCCTCACCATCAGCCATGCTACAACGACGCAAGAAGTAAAAATAAAAGTCAAATCTTGAGTTACCAGGATCATCTGCCAATATTTTGCTGCGCAACAGCGCCATCTATAGTATATAGCGCCACCTATGGTAACTCACTAGATCACAACAGTATATATAAGGGGTCATTCAAAGGCTATACAGAAAGGAACAAATATATACAAAGGATACTTGTAAAGTAGACATAAATTTTTTGAACATGGATTTAAATTGCTGACTTACTGTGGGTGCGATCCTAGACAAGGGATGACACCAAGGAATCATGTAGTGATTATATTTTAGGATGAGACACGAATATTCTGGCATCATTTATTAAGTCTTAAACCCATTGATTGCCACCCACTAGGCCTTACAAAGCACTCCTTCATCATGAGCCACATGTTGCCAACGAGGCAACAAGTAAAATGTGCTTGTGTTACTGAAAGTACCAGGATACAAGCCAATATTCTGGTTGCGCTAAACAGCACCATCTATAGTATAGCGCCACCTATGGTAACTCACTAGATCACAACAGTATATATTTATGGACTAAAGGTTATGCAGAAAGCAAAGAAATATATACAAGGTTACTGGCAGACATAATTTTTTTTGAACATGTATTTACATTGCTGACTTGTCAAAAGCGATCTCTAGGTAGAGAAAACACACCGTGTGAACTGGTGGTTATATTTGGGTGCTAAAAAACGACATGTTATATTTGCTATTTTAAGATCACCGTGGCAAAACCATGCGCTGTTCTTCCTTTACATGCTTCTTGTTGTGCTTAATGAGGCATAACCGTTCTTGATTATTTTCCCAGTCGCATCTTGTATAATCCATTTTTTTTTATTTCAACAACTTTTATTTCCTCGATTTCATCTCTGCTTAAGAGAATATTCTGTGGATATTGAGGTTGTCTATTCTTTTATTTCTTTTTAAAATTACTTTAGAAATAAAACTGAAAATAAATTAATTAAACATTTTGGAAGAAAAATATTTTAGATTTTTCAGAAGCTTTCATCAGGACACTAAGATTTTCAAAAGAAAAAACATAAATAAAGAAATAAAAAAAGCATATATATATAGAAGAAAAAGATATAAGATATAGGTTTTATTTCATTGATAAAAAACGCTTAAAAAATATAAACTGATAGAAAGGGAAATGAACCAGATATTTGAAACTATTAACAATTTGAAGAAAATATCTTAATTTTTTTTTCAGGTGCTTTCTCATCAGAGTTCAAGATTTTTTTCAAAAGAAAACATAACTAAAGAAATAAAAAAAAGCATATATATATAGAAGAAAAAGACAGGTTATTAGGTTTTGGTTTCATTGATAAAACGCTTTTAAAATATAAACTGATGGAAAGGAAATGAATCAGATATTTCTCTGAAAACTGCTAACAATTTGAAGAAAATATCTTAATTTTTTTTTCAGGTGCTTTCATCAGAGCACTAAGATTTTTCAAAAGAAAAACATAACTAAAGAAATAAAAAAAGCATATATATATAGAAGAAAGATATAAGATATAGGTTTTATTTCATTGATAAAACGCTTCAAAAATATAAACTGATGGAAAGGAAATGAATCAGATATTTCCTGAAAACTGCTAATCACTTGAAGAAAATATCTTAATTTTTTCAGGTGCTTTCTCATCAGAGCACCAAGATTTTTTCAAAAGAAAAAACATAACTAAAGAAATAAAAAAAGCATATATATATAGAAGAAAAGATATAAGATATAGGTTTTATTTCATTGATAAAACGCTTTAAAAATATAAACTGATGAAAGGAAATGAATCAGATATTTCTTGAAAACTGCTAACAATTTGAAGAAAATATCTTAATTTTTTTTTTCATAGTGCTTCATCAGAGCACTAAGATATTTCAAATAAAAAAAAAGGTGACACAAATAAACAGTTCTTTTGTATTATTCACAGTGATATCTGAAAAATGACAGATAAAAAAAAAAATAAAAATAAGGAGAAAAGAAATGTCCTGCAACAGTAATGATTTCAGGCAGAATAATCAACGTGTTCGGAGGCTTCTTGAAAACTGTGTCAAGAATCGTTTCCTTCAAAGAAATCGGTCAATCCTCGAGCTCAAACAAGGAAGGTGCCAAAAAAGCAAACGAAAAGCTCTTCGGTACTGATTTTCATTGACTTTGTGCTGCTTTCCATTTGAATGTAGTCTAGTTGAATTTAGTCTTCTTGTTGTAAAATATCGAGAGAAGACAGGAAAAAAATAGAAGTGCATGAATGTTTCACGTTCTAATAATAACATTAACAATATTAATAAAATTCCGTATCTGTCGTGAATAACATACACAGGTTTTAGCCAAAAGTTATCTATATATAAAAGAGAGTCACTCACCGACTCATCACCATATCTCCCAAACCACTGACAGTAAAAAACGAACAGGTGGTTGCTTTCTGAGTAGTAGGTGCTCACTTCAAGAAAGGGATTTTCGAAATTTTAATTAGAACATTAATTAATTTGAAAATTAACTGAAATTTTTAACTTTTTCCGCAATAACTTCGTTGAGCATATTATTACACAAAATCGATTTTAACATTTCTTAAAGTTCAAAAATTAGCTTTTCAATGATACCATTTTACTTCCCATTAATTTTTATAAATGTTTTCAAATACAATTTCAACATTGCTTTATTGTTCTTCAGTGCGCGAATTCTTTCTTTCTTTTAGTCTTTAAGAATACTTTCTAATTCCTTTTCATTTAATTTATGTCTGTTGGATTCTAACTTTACCTACTAGTTACTAAATCTAAAATTAGATTTATAAATTGTTGTGAATAATAGATTATAGATCGCTTGCAGAATATGTTAATTATAATATTTTATATAGAAGAAATATTTTTTACATTAAACTATAATGTGGGAAGTATTCTTATCCTGAGAAATAAGCTATCAATAGTGTATTACTACGCGGAAGAGGTCAATGGCAGCATAGTTGAATATAAAAATCACATCATAACAGTCCCACACTGTAAAAAGTATCTGTTGTTTTCGGACTTTTTCCGTATATTTTGACGGTTTAAAGCTGTTTTGTTGACAAAATGGTTTTCACCGTTTTCCTCTCCAGCCGTAAATGGTTTTAAACTGCTCAGTTAAAATTATATTTTCTGCTCATATACTCTTTCCGTACGATAACTTTCTCTCCCTTTCCTCTCTTAAATCATTTAAAGATTATATTCACACTTGCTCTTATTTTTCAGCAATTATTTTATGGTTTTGGAATATCGTGCGAATGAAACTATGATTCACTTATATACACGTACTCTGGCAATAGAGCACACAAAAATCGAACGAAGCACAGTTGTTCATATCGTGATGTATGATTTAAAAATTTCTTAAAGCCATTTTTTTTAAAAAAAATTTGCCTATTGAAAATGCTTCATCTATAGAAAAATACGTCGACCTTAACAATAACGTCAATTTAACGGTTGATTATATTGGTCTTGTTTAACCATACATATTTTGTAATACATAATAATAAAGATAAATTACCCATTGTCTACTACATCGCCATTTTAAGAAATATTAGCTTCGCAACAGCTAAACAGTGGATCTAAAGTGCACTTTAAATGGTAACCATTAAGATTAGACGAGGAAAAGCATTTATTATCTTATTTGCATTAAATTTCGTAGTAAATTATAGTTATCAGTTCAAGAGTTAGTTTCCGTATGGAAATGAGGAGATTAGGGAAAACTCTGATGGCAAAGTTTGTTCGACTTTGATATCAAAAGTTTAGAATAATAATTGGCATCAGTAAAACGTGTATTTGTGATATGTAAGCCTAATACTAGAAAAGATAGAGTGTAATACGATTAATATTCTAATGTTTCAAAAATGTTAATGATTAAACATGAAACTGAAATTCAGAGTATTAGCAGAAAGTATTCTTAATTGGTATGTATATAATAGTATGTATATAATCATTCAAAAAATGCAATTTCTAAGGGCGAAATATTAAAATAAACGGCATGCTCGACTATACCCTGAATTGTTTTATCAATCTTTTAGCTTAATTATCTTCCCAGCCTGATTTTAGCGTCTATAAAATCTCACGAATGAAAATAACTCCCATGTGTAGTCCTCTATTCGAAAATTAGTTCTGAAATGTTTTTCCTGAATTGAAGAAAAAGCTGCTTTAGATAAATTGGATATTGGATGAAGAAAACTACAGTTCATTGCATGGTAATATGAATTCTGATGGACTTATGATTCTTCAGTTATGAAGTTTTGAAGAACGGTTTTCTCTTCAATCCAATGTGACATGTTTTGCTCGCACAGTTTTTGCTCTGTCATCAAATTTTTTCTTAAAAATAACTTTCTTATACCCCCGATAATTAACAAAAATTAAAATCCTGGTGCAGCATTCTACCGTATTGCAAAAATTAGATTAACGATAATATTTTTTCCAAACAACAAATTTCTGAATTTATAATGCAAACACACATTTTTTTTAAATATGAAAACGTTATTTGCAATCAATTTACAACATAATTTTTTCAACATCGCAAGTTAGCAACATCGAATCAGAAGCATATTTACTGATCCCACTATGGCAGTGTTAGCGGTAGCTTTTCATTGGCTCTCAGCGTCACGTGACTTTCAGGGCTTCTAAATGACGCCGCGCTAAGGCAGGATTTTAAATTTTTATTTGTCTGTTGCTATTATAACATGGAGACATCAAAACTACCTTCTAATTATGGTTATCTGGATGTGTCTCAAGAAATTGATTTATACATCTTTAGAATAAAACAAATAAAGAAGGAACCATCTTTAAGTTCTCTGCCATAGGACTTAGATTAAAGTGCATGACATCATTAAGAAACACGCCAAGTCATGTGGCGCTGAGAGCCAATGAAAAGCGATCTCAATCACTGCCATAGTGGGATCCGTAAATATGCGATTCAGAATACATTTTGTCATATCCGTTGCCAGGCAACGTTCATAAAACAAAACAATTCTGGTGTTGCCATTATATTTCTGCTTCAATTTCCATATATGCACGTTAGTAACGGCTCTTTTGATTTTATTTAATTTGTTTTTAAAATCAGTTATACTTTTATGACGTCAATTAAATATATTAATATGAACTAAATAAAACTTAGAATGTATATTAATTATACATGGTGGTCATAAGTTATTGAACCCATTTCAAAAATTAATTAAAAAAACTAATAATGTTACAACTTCTTTTTTAAATAAGAGAGCAAATAAAAGAGGTTTCTTTTTTCAAATAGGTGGCGTACCATTGTGGAGTTCTAAATTTGCTGCAGCGAGAGATTTCCATACGCAATGGCTACCGATCAACAGAAGAGAATGCTCGTTTTCTGGTTTCCTTTTTTAGTTTTACTTGAATATCTCGAAAACTGAATAGTTCAGTTTTCGAGATTAATTAAACAAATTAAAGGGCATAAAATTCCCTATAAAATTGCTTTTATTTTTCTTTTAGCTTTCGTAGTTTTTCAGATATTGGCTCTCAAAAAATGGAGATGTCCAAGAATTTACGACCACCTATACTACCCTAGCGGCGCATTATCTATCTGAAAAAATACTTATTAAAATAAGCTCTGATTACGAAAACCCCCTTAGTTGTAACATTATTAGTTTTTTTTATTAATTTTTGAAATGGATCCACTAATTACGACATCTGCATATTAAATGTTCTTGATATTTGCAAATATCACAGCATATTTTTTTCCATTAAAAGGTATTTAAAATATTACTCGAGATATCTAATTCTCGATTTACAATTTGTACACAGGAAATAGAAGTAATTTAAAGAAAGCCCATTGCTTCCGCAAATAAGAACTAAGAAAGTCAAAAGTTCTATCTACAGAAAGGTTTCATGTCTTATCTCTGAGGATATTAGTTGAAGTTCAAATTATTCTAACCTGCTGAAAGAAACCATAAATACCCGTCATTAGGCCGAATTGACCGGAATTCTAGCCGATCGCCAATTTAGAGTTAAACGAGAGTTTTGAATCCAACTCTTAGAAGAAAGGATGAAACTCTAATCCTCTTATCTGAGGGTTAGAACGATGGACAAAATGGCGGTGAAGGAAGTTGGCTATTTAACCAACCAAGTTTTTATAGGTTCGATTTAAGAATGCTTAGTTTTCGTTTAAGACGAAAAAGTTCGTCAATCTACATATTTCTTCCATCCAATTTCTTTTCTTTTCTCTCTCGGAATCAAACTATGCACTGTTCTTTTCCGATCATTAGAACAGAAATTCTGCAAAAGTTTTGAAAAAGTTCGAAATAGTGTGTTTTACAATTCTAGGCAAAATGATAAATAGTTTTCGATCTTTATTTGGTAGAAAAAAATAGATATAAGTATCTGGAAACAAGGTAGAGAATAACTTTTTTAAATATAACAAAATTGTATGATAAGTTTATTGTAATTACCATTACAAAAATGAATTTTCTATGCACTTCAATAATACGAGAATCGAAAGAATACGAATTATCTACTTTTGCATATAAAGAAAGGGGAAAAATGGGAATAAAGTTAATGAATGGTATATAGCAAATTACTCCAAAGTTGATAGAATATTTCCAACAACGTAGAAGCAACGTTTTCATTAACTCGCTTTCTTGTCTGTCTGTCTGTTCGGTACAAATTTTGAAATGAATTTTAAACTAACTTCCCGATGAGCTAGAGACTTGAAACTTTAAACATAGCTCAGAACTAGATGACAATGCAATATTAATTCGCTTTCTTGTCTGTCTGTCATTTCATATTTTGTCTACCGCATGCGCAGTACGTTTCTCATTATATCTCGAAAACTTTTAACATTACAGACTTGGTTCTTGGGTATATGGATGGCCCATGGATAGGAGCATCGAAGCACCCCCATATTTTAGCCATATCTTTGCGCATGCGCAGGACGTATTTCATTATATCTCGAAAACAGACAAACAGACACACAAGAAAGCGAATTAATAATGCATTGTCATCTAGTTCTGAACTATGTTTAAAGTTTGAAGTCTCCAGCTCATCAGGAAGTTAGTTTAAAATCGATCGCAAGATTTGTACCGAACAGACAGACAGACAGACAGACAAGAAAGCGAGTTAATAAAAACGTGGTAAAATGGGAATAAAATTAATGAATAGTAGATAGCAAATTACTCCAAAGTCGATAGAATATTTATTTAAATTTATCATACATTAACTATTCCAATGTCTCTAATTATCAATTTTGCATTTGTACCATTTAACCGAACATAATAAAAATAACACATTTGTTCTTGATTAGAAAAAGAAGTTGTTATTTTTAGAGTTGCCATAAAACAATGTGAGATGTTTGGAGTTCGATTGTAAGAATTCTGTTTAGCCAAATATAACAAAATTTGGGCTACATACTATCGCAACCATGACATTTCGAATAAAAATAGTTCCAATTTTTGCCAACACCTGCAACATGGTGCTGCAAACGCCTTTGAGTTAGTCAATCAGTCAACAGAATTACAAAAAGCACAAATTTTATTTCGGGAGAAGAATATTTGAAAGAAAAATTTTCTTGACACGTTAATGTTAAGGACGAAAATTTGTTTCTTATTTGAAGAAATTACATCAGACTCATAGACACAATATCATATTTACAGGTCATAAAAGTTTCATTCATTAAATATATCCAGAAAAATGTAACTATATAAAATTTCATATATTGTTCTCACTTCACAAGAAAAGAACATTCCTTTTCGTTTTGTGAAAAATTCATCAAAGTGTTGTTCGAAACAAATAATTTTATGAGTTCCATTCTAAGAAAACATTTAATGGCCACTAAAAATTCGAGTAATAAACTAATTTCTAATTCCAATATACAAATGCGCTGTAGAAAGATCATTATAAAACATTCATTCCTATGGAAAATATGGAACTATTTACGATTTCTGTTGTTCATCTAAGTTGCCGTTTCTAGTTTTGTAATTATGTTAATTCCAATGTGTAAATATGTTGCAGAAAGAACATCAGAAAACACTAGTTCCTATGAATGGTTATATATGGTACAGTTTACGATTATATACAGACTTATGTTGTTCATCTAATTTCTCTTTGCTTGTTTTTTTAAATATACACATTTCTAATATTTTTGTTCAAATCTGTCACAAACCCATGGATGCTTTCTTCTTATCTATAATATAAAGCAGAAAATACATGTATCTGTAGGTCGGTCTGTTGGTCACAAGAACTCCTCCTAAACGGTGTACCGTGGCGACATGAAATTTGCACACGACATTCTAGAGCACATTTCTAGGTCAACGGTGCTATTTTCAACTTTCAAAGTTAATCAGTTCTTAAGATATTTAATTAACTAACGAAAATTAGCCGCTGTTAAGCCTAATGCTTATACGTTTTTTGCCAATAACTTCTGAAATATTTATTAGACAACAATTATTTTTACGCCATTTTAAAGAGCAGAATTTTTTTTAGTTATATTAATTCCATTGCAATGAAGTGTTTTCTCTTATCGTTATTAAGGTTTAAAAATACATTTTTAACGCAACTTATAACAATACTTTTTATTCTTATAGAAATAAATTCAAGCCAAATTATCGTTTCGTGCGCGGGTTTTTGCTAGTTATCATATAAAAATTATTTTTCTTTCTTAGATTCTTTCTTAAACAAAACCTAGATAAAAATGCGAATGATGAACTGAGGAAGTGGGTTCATTAAAATTAATAAATACAGACCAAGTATAAAAAATGAAAATGAATGAATGAATTATTCTTCTTTATAAGGTGTTCAAATTGAAAGACGCCATAAATAATCTCAAAAGAAGTTAAACATCATGACTTTATATTAATTAGTTTTAATAGCCTCCACAATTCACAAATATCTTAGAGTAAGCAATGTGAAGCCTAAATATAGCATTTTGTATTTCCACATACAATAAAAGCATCGTAAATTTATCTTAACTTTAATTTAGCTAATCATTAATTTAAAACCACAACGCATCTTTGAAAACACCTCTTCTTCTTCTGAGCCTTTAAAAATATATTATTTATTATTTCTTTATTTTCAAAAATGTTTATTAACTGCCTTCATAATTTCCTTTTAAAAGTCTAAAGCTTTACCTTCAGCCTTTTTGACATAATTAGCGGTTATTTTACATTTATATCAAGGGATAGCTGACATATTTTCAGCATGCGTTGTTTATGAAGTACCATGCATTATCCATTACCAAAGAGATAAATGCGAGCATTTTCTTTATTCTATTTTTCTGTTAGGTACGCAGCTTTAACCAGGTATTCGGAACCTACTCGAAAGCAATATTTATCAATTAGGAGAAATAATTAGGTTTTCGCAAATGAATAACGATGTTTCTTTTGATGAGAAAGAATAAAGGTTTAGGGGAAAATCAAATGTTCGAGGGGAAAAAAATCATTTAACATTCTTCTTAAATGGAAACAATTTTAAATAATTCGCTGTAAGCGACGTTAATTAATGACTAAGTTCTTCTGACAAGAGTTCAAAATTTTCCCTTTGCCAAGGTCCGTATTATGAAATTAATTACTTCATTAGATAGTATTTAGTTGTTTCGCAACCAAAATTCTGGTAATTTTACTTAAATCTGGACTTATGCTTTGGGAATTTATGTTTTATTCTTTTACTTTATTGAAACAATCTGCTAAAGAATTTTTAGTATGAAATGGTTCTTTTAAGAATTTGCATTTACAAATTTAGAAAATAAGAATGTCGATGATAATACTTTATTCAGATTAGAATATTTTTGTAAATAATATGTTGAATTTAAAATTCATTTATCTCAAGTAAATGAATTAAATTAATCCTTAGTGGGAAAAGCGATGCCAATCAAAATTCATGAACTCCCGACCAATAAGTTTAGTCAGAGAACACTGTTTTATAATAATAAAAAGAGTTTCTCCCTTTTGAAAAACACTCCAATTATCTCCCATTTCACAAACATTGTTGCATTATAAATTATTCAATATGGTGTTGGGTAGTGCTCTACTAGAAATTGGAAACTTTTATAGGACAAAATGTGTTTTATTTATTGTTTGCCTAAAATACAGCCTATCTCAGGGGTTCCCAAACATCTTTAACTCGCGTACCCCTTCATTAATCTTTATATTTTCACGTACCCCCTACAGTCAATATCCTCCAACCTCCAACAACCATTCATCTTTGCAAAGAAATTTTTATAAATAATGTAAAGGCTTAGGTTGGCTTAAGAATCAAAGGACTCGAATTAATAACATTTGATGTACTTATTTTTGATTTTACATTTTATTGTATTTTTAAAATAGTATCAATTCAACGC
>BGPR01029554.1:0-19214 GCA_013235015.1 Araneus ventricosus | reverse complement strand
TTTAAAACAGAGACAAAGATAATTATCTCTTTATTGTGCTATCTTTGCAGGAAGCTTGTTTTGCAAAATTGCAGCAAGTTTGATTTGCAAAGGAGGTGGCGCTATTTGTCACATCGAACTTGCTACAACTTCGATTCAAGTTTGACGCGTCAAATTTTGCCATGACAAGTCAAAATCAAACTTGCTGCAAACTTACGTGCTATCTGGGTTATTGGTTGGAACTCTAACTGGTATTTTCTGGGGTAAAAATAAAATAAAAAAATCTCGAAACTTTGATATCAATCCGAAGGTTAGACTTATCAGAATGCAATAACATTTCTCATGTATTAGTTTGAGATCATTTGGCACCTTTCTATTGCTGTGCCCCTTGACAAAGTGAAAAAAAGTTAAAATGTCCCACCCTACCCATCATTTACAATATTTCAGGTGTTTTCATGCTTATTTTCGGTTTGAAAAACATTAGTTATGTAATCTATGTAAACAATAGAATTCGGATAAATATTTCATTATATAAGAATGTGAATTCGCAAAGGAATACTGAAAAAAATCAGAGCTTTTACTACAATTGTATATTATTAGATTTTTCATCAGAGCACATAAATTAATATTACAAGCGAAATAATGACTAAAAGTATTCTTAGTTCCTGATCAACAATGATAGAATTTGAAATAAATTGTTTAATTAAAATCAGTAAAAGTTAAATATTATGGCAGAAATTGGCAAGTTGTCATACGCTGAAAAGAAATCATTTAATTGGAAGAAAAATGGGAATAAAATAAGCTGCAGGATCAGCGAACGAAACTTTGTCGTGATTATGGTTTCTATCGTTTTTGACCTAATAATAGGAACTCAAAGAAAATGATTTTATGAGAATTTATCAGGTTTTGTCCATGTATGCTTTAAAAACTGTTCAAACTTTTAGAGACAATATATCAAATTATATCATCACGATTGCAATGAATAATCAGATGCATCGTTGAGACCTAACTATATCACGCTCACGATTTACGTGACGTGATTTGATACTTTCTATTAAAAAACGGAAAATTATTTAAAATATATGATTAATATAATTTAAAATTTCTCGGAAACTATTGATCATAGTGAGATAAATTCTATATCAATCGATATCAAATTTTGCTTCACCATTTTGGAGCTTTTAAATTTCAAATTAGAACGGCAATTATGGCGCGAATTTTATTGTTGGTGATGACAGAGAGTTACCTGATTAGTGAGAGACAGATCTGGTCTATTATATTAGTAAGAATGATAGATCAAAATTCAATTTTTTTGAAAAAATACGACTTTAATAAGAAAGGTTCCATTGGAATTTGAAATTCAATAAGAATTTCTTAAACACATATTCTTCTAAAGCATTTACGAACGTCATAAAAATAAAAGAATAAAAAAATTGAATAATTATATGTTTCTGTGTTAGCAAACAGATTATTTGCATGCATATATTTTTTATATCAGCAATATGGTTATATTAATGGGGATTTCAGCAAATAAGATTTGCTACATATTTCTCTCATGCTGCCATCTATTGAGACAAGAAAAATGTAGTCCACCTTCTTAATCAGTAATTACCCATGATAACAAAAGAATCTTAATTATTGAACGAAGAAGGGTAAACTTTCCACGTAATATGCTTATTAATAGAGGGAATAATATGCTTAGCTAATAAAAAACTGCATTACAATCAAAAGAAAAAATAATATTTACTTCACAGTTCAATTCGTAGATAAAAACGTTCGAAATTCTAGTCCTGCTGCCATCTATCAATATAAACTGATATTAGCAATCCAATTTATTCTTGTTTCTAATTATAGGTATTAACTTTTGAACCATCTGTACAGCCCATACAAATTATTATTTATTGCAGATTTTGCTCTTTATTATAAATTCACCTTGACCTTTTTCTGGGAATTATTACTTAGTTTTTATTTAGTTCTTTTATTTTTGTCTCTTCAGTGCTAGTATTTAATTAATATAGGGGAATAGCGGATATGGGCCACTTAAGGGAAATTTATATATTTTTTGTTGGAAAGAGCTATAAATGTTCAAATCCTTTCTCTGAACACTGTTATTAATGTAGATTATATTTGTAATGTAATGTCACATCAAATTTATCTAAGCTATACAAAATTCATATGACAATTAATTTTTAAGTCGATACTTTACAAAAATTTAAATACGTCGGGTAGTATATGCTACACTACAAAAACACAAGTTTATGATAAAAACGAATTATATTTTCTGCCTACAAATGGATATATTTTGACTCTGTAGCCAAATTACAATGATAAAAATTTTCTTGTATTTTCAGCGTTATCTTATTAGTTATTTAATCTTAGTTAATTCTTAGTTATTTAATTAATTTTTATTCTTTGCAGTGTTTTTCTAAGCGTACCGTAATTGCCGGATGTAGCCCATTCAGGCAATTTGTTTTCCAAAACACTTGCAATTGAAATTAGTTTAGTTTAGTTATATCAACATCCCGTTTCAAACAATAGGAGGGCAATTTTGACACGCAACTTGTAATTTTTAATCGTGGTCAGATGACGAGGCCGAGGCCTGAGCCTTATTTTTATTTACAGACAAAAGTTTTTCAATTTTGTACTACAAACAAAAATTGATAAGGAAAGTCATAAGCTTCGAAGTCTATTTGTTACCGCCTTTAAATTACCAGATATGAATATTCTAATGACATATATTTGAAACGTTTTCAAAAATACATTTAAAGACTCTTTTCACCGAATTCCACCTTTATTTGATATTTATCTGTTAACGTGTGATATAATTACTTCGATTTTCTTTATTTTCATCAGGAAGTCGTAGTTTAGAGGGGAGCGATGAGCTCCCTTCAATGTAATATGAAGAAGGTTTATCGTTTTCAGATGTGTCTTGCAAATGTTGTTTCACATGTTTTTCCCCTCGAAATTCAAAAATTGCTTTTTCCAAATGCACTGATTAAAGTCTTGCTCCTTAAATTTTCAGCTAAATTTGACCTTTCAAATGTTGAAAAAGTAGGAAATAATTCTTAATTTATTAACTTTTGTTTAACATGATTTATAAAAACTTCATAAAAAAATTATGTAAATTCAGGTTCATCTCCTTTCGGAGGTAACTAAGGCATTACAATTTACAGTTAAGTACAGTTTTCAATACTTGTCCCCAAGAATTTAACTCGGTAAATTTATATGAAGAATATTTTTTTGTCAAACAAAACCGATGCTGTAATTACGATTCTCTCAGAAAAATTAGCAGAAATGGTATCAACATTTACAAACAATTTCTTTCAAATATTTTTTTTCTATTATATTACCTTTTTGTATTAAATTGTGCACTTCTATTCTATTGTATTGTATTACTTTAATAATAGTATTGAAATTTTTCTTCCCCCCCCCAACTAGTAACATGCTTTAAACCCTTTAGGTAAACAGGGTCGATTTAATTAATGGTGTTAGTCTAATCTTTAACTACAAGTTGTCAACTTATGAATGTATGACCGAGCGTAATTTTTTTATTGTTATCACATTAGCGAAGTTATGCTCTTATTTATGAAAAAGTAATTAAACTATTTTTTGGGTTATGCAGAATAATTCATGTACCGATTAGAAAAAATTTTGGATGTTATCTCTGTGACCAAGGACAATACAACAAAAGAACATCAAGAACATGCAAGCTACTGAAAGAAAACTTTGTATTTAGTTCTAATATTCTGAATAAATAGTTTCTTTATCATTAAATAATTATAAATTAATCTTATTTGGCCTATCATTTTGAATAATCTTGTATTTTCTTAATAATTTATTTGATCAGTTTATAGTTAGAAATATTGATATTTTCATTAAAGCAATTGCTTCTGCCCTCTTTTTTATGTTCAAGCTTATATCCGTATTTTTTCAACAATATTTTTATATTTGTCTTCAATTTAAACACATTTTATGTTGAGAGCTTCAATTTTTACTTTTAAATAATTTTTTAATGTCAATATTATATATATATTTTTCAAGTAGAATATGCGAACAATCATGGACAAGCTTTCGTCCGATCACTATAGTTAAGTAGCATCGGCAGCGGTCAGTACTTGAGAGGATGGGAACGGGCATGCTGTAAGAATTATTGGCGGGACTCATGGATCTGGCTAGTTACGAAAGATCGAATGAGATTAATCTAAAAAATATGTACAATACCTGCGAATAAAACTTTATTATCATGTTAAGAATAAACAATTAAGCCTTCATAAAATGTTTCGCTAAAGATCAAGTTTTTTAAAGTTTTTAATTATAATTTTTAACAGAGTTTTCCTTCGTTGAGCTTAGATTAAAACAATTTCCATCAATCTTTCATAAATGTAATTGATAGTTTCTAATTCATTGTTGAAAATGTGAGAAGATGCTATTCATTCTTGTGTCATGTTATTTGCAGTGTAGCATCAGTTTAAGAATGACTTTTTTTTATATATATAAATAATTTAATTAAGGCTATTTACGTTGTATTTACAAAACGCTGTTCCTTCAGACCCAAAATGTTTAGAACTCTTTTCGCAAGATCAATCTATCGAAGACCCTTCACAATTATTGACATATGGTGCGATCGTCCGCGTCTCGAGTAAAACCATCTTCTTGAATTAGATGATAATACCATCCTCTCCTTAAGATGTTGAAAACATCACTCATACATGAGAGTCAATTTCTTCACAGTAGGAGTTTAATGACATTTTTATTCTGCAGGTGTAACTTAAATTCCTTCAAAACAAGGAGTTATACTTTATTTAATTTAGAATACCTTTAAGTAAGGGACTAAGACGTTAGAATTATACTCATTTCAAATTTGTCTCCTAATACACTAGGTTTGGGTAAACTAAAACAAAATATTGAATTTGGCATACATAAGTTTTATAAAATTTATTCAAAATTTAAATTCTGCGAAAAAATTTGTCATTTGGACGAAATGAGCAATAATAAATCACACGGAAAGCCTAGGTTCGATGCAGGAACCAAAGGAACATTACTCTAACGTTTGCCAGCAGACACATTAGAACCTGTGTCAACGATGTATGGAGTCACTTCGTTCTTCTACCATAGCTCTCTGGGTGGCTGGAATTTTTAATAGCTGTATTCAACATATTTTTTCAATTGCAATTTATAATTAGTCAATGTGGTTAATAGCAGGTATAAACTTTTAAAATATTGAATTCCGATTTCTGTCAACTGCACAGAGTTATTTAAAATTCCTTTTGGATAAATTAAAACATATTTTAGGATAAGGAGCTCATCCGATTGGAAAGCAGATTTTTGATTAGAAATGTGAGTTACAATTGCATCACTCAACGTATCAGGTATATATTGTCTTCAGTAGATGAAATGAAATTCATAAAATGGCACCCGAAATTATATAACAGGAACGTCAGACATCTCTGGTATCCGTCAAAATACTCAAATATCTCGCTAAAAAGCATTATATTTAATTATCTCAAGTACAAAAAGAACAGGCTTTTTAGGCCTTACGGCGTAACTGATTGCAAGAAAATGTCAAACATTTTATAATTTAGCAATTCACAATAACTTCATCTCCTGAAGAAACGTTATTGTGCTTTCATTGCGTTTTTCCTTTTACATTTTATAGTTTTTCATTTTACGTTTTATACACTTTCATTTTAAGATTTATGCTTTATTTACCACAGCGCTTTTAGAATTGCAGCTTTTAGCGCATTCATTGAGTATACGATATATTTATATATATTTTTCCATCTGTTACTATTCGCATTTTTGTCTTTAAACGGATATACTTTCAATTCGTTTTTTCATATCTTTTCGAATTTGATATGAAAGTTTGTAATTTTATTTCATTGTTTTTCTATTATGTTTTGCTTTCTTTAATATATATATATATACACAATATAAATCCAAATATAACTAGTATATAATCATATAGAAATAAAGTAAACAAGAATTAAATCCTATACCAAGAAGTCATTATTTGAACAATACATCAATTTTAAATAAAATCTAATAAATTGAAATTACTAAAGCTGCCATAAACAAAAATCAAGTTTAAACATTATATGTCAACAAGTGAAAGAACACTGTTGTTATTAAAAATAATGAAATAGGCAATCCAAGTAAATGGAGTTTTCAACAATTAATATAGCAGCTTGGCTGTGGACAAGCTTTAGCCAGGTTAAATTAATTTTGCTGTAGAAACCATCCCTGTTACTATTGTTCTTGAAAAAACAAACAGGGTAATTTACCCTAAAATGAAAGAATTTAGAAAGAAAAGTCTTATACTAACCCTAACTATAAATCATGACTATATAGAAATGACTAAAATTCAGGAAAAAATATGTAAATATCATTATATTGCACTAAGATATTGCACTAAAGACAGTAAATATATAATTCAATAAAATACCCATACTTTACATTAAACATAAACTAATCTGTGTCTCCTCTTAAACTTACCAGAATTCACCTCTTTCAATATAGCCCGCCATGCATATTGACATCACATGTTGCCACAACCAAAAATTTTACCATGAATCAGCATAATTGAATAAATAATATAATTAATTTTTGATATCATGAATTAGTAAGATACCTATATTAAAATTCTCAAAACTAAATTAAAAATTGTAATACATATAGTTATCTAGAAAATATTAAAAAATAGTTAAAAATGTCTATTAAAAAGGAAATTTTCACTTGAAAGATCCTGGCGCCATCTATGTAATAAATCTGAAACAAATAACTCAATAGCCAAATTTGAATAAAGGTACACATTATGAGTAGAATAAGTGAAAACACTATCCCACTAACAAAGAAATAAAAATATTCTTTTATAAACCAATATGAGTGATTTATTTTAAATGACATAAATATTTCCTATCTATTAATGCTCTTAGAAAAACTATAGGCATTCCATAATCCTGGGTAAAGGAGTAAAAATGTCTTATGTTCTTAATTCTAATATCAATGTCTGTTACTAAATTATATTTTTAATTATATAATTTTTTACTAAATTCTTGAAGACAGAAATGCTAAGATTACTGTTCCAAAAAGGGAATTTATTAATTTTAAAATTAAATGCATTTCTTTTATCAAAGATATCTGTTACCAATTTATTATCTATGATTTTAATATCTGGATCTAAAAATTCTGCAGCTAATTCATTGTCATTAGTTTTTATAAGTTTGAAATAATCAGGATAGAAGTCAATATGTGGCTTAAGGCCAATTTCTTTATTGAATAATATTAAATCATCTATATAGCGGAATAATATACTATGGCTATAATTAGTCAAATCTTTCTCATAATATATATATATATATATATATCAACCATAAATAAAAAGTCATATCTTAATAATCAAAATGAAAATTATCAGACATATCTATAATTGAATGCAAAAGTTTGCATTTTTTTAATTTTACTAATTATAAAATATATTCTAAGAAATAAAAATACTAAATCATATAATACGATTAAATAAAAATATTAAATATATACTAAGAGATATGGATAACTACAACATGTATATTTACTCTGTTACATTAAAAAACTATTGAAAAAAATACAATTAAGAAATTAGGAGTTTTCAACAATTAAATTGGTTGCACAGCTTTGGATTTTGTAGTACAAACCATCCAATTTACCATTGTTGTGAAAACAGAAAGGGTAATAAACCCTAAAAATGAAAGAGTTAGAAGAAAAAAATATACATAACCCTAAATTAATGCATAGCTATATGAAAAGAATATAGCATGCATCTAAAATAAACATGACAATATATTGTACTTATTAATTCTTGCACTAAAATTAATTGTTTCAGTATTCTATAAAAATTCTCAATCTTTTCAACTAATAATTATAATATCATTATCGTACTTTTCATGCAGGTAGTTGGCCCACTATTTTAAAGATTATGAATGCTTCATATAATAAATAATTATTATTTATCTAAGGATATATCTAATATGTATTATTATAACTGGTTAAGTTTAATTTAAATTTAATATTCATTATAGTGTTTTATAATAGTATTAAAACGCTTAAATCAAAAATAATATTTTCCCATTAAATTTTGAACTTTCTTAGGTTTAAGTTGAATTGTTATGTTGTATAATAGTACTGATTATATAAAAATCTTTGATGATCCATGTAGGTATAATAGTAAGATATTTTCTTACTTTTTCGTATCTTGAGATAATTGTGGGATTTGTTCCCTTTTCCTTTTTCCAACAATTGGCTTCGCAGAGGGTTGTTGTCTCAAAATCTGTATTTAATGCTATAAATCAGTCCCCTGGCTGGTTGGGTATTTGATTGTTGGAATTCGAAATAAGGTTGACTTTTTCAAGTACTAATAGTTTTTAGTCAAATTTTCTTTGTACTTTGAATGTATGATTATGGATAGGGTAGTTTTATTTTAATTTTATCTTAATATTTATATATATTGTAAATATAATGCATGTTTTGCGTAAATTGATAATTAATGCATTTAAATGAATATATATATAACAGCCTTCGGCGACCAGCTTGATTGCCGGAAATAAATTTTCAATTCTTTTGCATAATTTTATATTCATGGTTTCCTTAATAAAGTAGTTTTAAACTTCAAATTTCTATAGACATTTAACACGCGTTCTCTTCTTAGCCTTGCACTTGTTCTGTTCCTTGTCTATATTATCGTAAAATACGTATTTCATTTCAACATTAAATTGGCGCGGCACATTTTGCACCCAGCAGCATGCTAATTGGCTTAAAACACTTTGATAAAAAGAATTAAAACATAGCAATGTTAATCTTTCAGCTCACTGGATTATTTCACTATATACTTACTATCTTTAGGACTTCCTTCACAGATTTCACAGAAAAATTGATCAACTAAAAGAAGAAAGTGAAATCCAGTTATATATTTTCTTAGCTTTCAATAATGGAAGAGAAATATGCAGATAAACACATCTTTAAACAATGAAAACGGTTTGAAATGCCTTGCAGCAATGAAAAATATTGTTGTAAATTATGCCAAAAATTATTTTTAAAGATTTATTAAAATTAGAAAAAAGTCTTACGCCAAATTAATTGATAGCATTAAAAGGTAATTTTTTAAATTTTCAGATGTTGTACAAATAATTTTTGTGCTGTAATATTTTCGGTAGTTATTAAGGAAAAACACAAAATTTAGCTTAATTTTTCATTAATTAAAATTCTAATTAAAATTTCTAAAAAACCGCTCCGGGTGCACATTCCCACCTTCCAAAGTATGTTGCATATTTTGTTGCTCTAGGCCTATTGGTCAGTCCTGTAGAGCGCCAACACACAAACACATATTCCGCTTTATTATTAGTACATATATATATTACTAAACGAAAACAACAAAGCCATGTCATAAAACGTTTATTTGGCATTTTATATATATATATTCTTTATTGTTATGCAATAGATTATGGAATGCCCAAAAGTTTTTTAAGAGTTTATATAGAAAAGAAATATTTAGGTCATTCAGAATAAAACTTTCATATTGGTATATAATGGAATATTTTTATTTCTTTGAGGGTAGGCTTATGTTTTTCATATTTAACTTGTAATGTGTAGTTCTATTCAAATTTGGATATTGATTTTTTGGTTTCAGATTTTTTACATAGATGGCGCCAGGATTATTAAATTGAAATTTTCCTTTTCAATAGACATTTTTACCAATTTTCAAATATAATATCTATATAAATAATTGTATTACATTTTTTAACTGTTTTGAGATTTTTAATACAGGTATCTAACTAATTCTTTAATATTAAAAATTAATTATATTATTTCGTCAATTATGCTGTTGCATAGTTGGAAATCTAGTTTTGTCAATCTGTGATGTCAATCTAAGTGGCAGTATATATTAAAAATGTTGAATTCTGGTAAGGATAAGTAGAGACACTTAATATTTAATGTTTAATAAATAGTATGGATATTTTATTAAATGATATATTTATTGTTTTTAGTGCAATATAAAAGTGCAATATATTGCTGTATTACTTATTTTTATCTTGAATTTTAGTCCTTTCTATATAGTTATGTTTTATTGTTAGGGTTAGTTTATGATTTTTCTTTCTAAATTCTTGCATTTTAGGGTAAATTACCCTGCTTGTTTTTCAACAACTGTAGTAACAGGGATGGTTTGCACAGAAAAATTAATTTAACCTGGCTAAAGCTTGTCCATAGCCAAGCTGCTATATTAATTGTTGAAAACTCCATATACTTGGATTGCCTTTTTCAATACTATTAATAACAACAGAGTTTTTTACATGTTGACATATAAATGTTTAAACTTAATTTTATGTTCATGGTATCTATAGTTTTTTCAATTCTTTAGATTTGTTTTAAATCTGGTTCTATTGTTCAAATAATGACTTTTTATTATAAGATTTGCTTCTTGATATGTCGTGTTTACTTTGTTTCTGTATGATCATATATAATAAGTTAAATTTCGATTTATATATATATGTAGTTAAATATTTCAATTAATTAAAACATGTGTTATATTTTCAATATATAGAAATATTGATTTAAAAATTAAAATTAAAATCAAATTACCTTATCAATAGTCATACAAATGATAGTTTGATTAAAGACTATTACACTATGAAAAATGACAACCTAGAATTCGAATTCCAATAATCAAGTGCCTATCAGCCTTGGGAACTGATATGTGTGGAATTAAATATAGATTTTTTGGCGCCAAACTCTGCTAAAGCCAATTTTTGAAAAAACGGAAAAATAAGGGAATAAATCCCCAAAATTTTTCAAGATTAGAAACGAGAATTATATAAGTTATAACATAGCAATTCAATATTTAAAAATACTGTTTGGACTTGAGGCATTACCCTAAAGACAGCATTTAAAGTGAAAATATTATTTCTAAATTAAGCTTTTAATACTAGAATAAAACACTATAAAAATATTAACTATAAATTAAATGTAACTTTTCATAATAATATATATTTTGGAAAAGTACATAAAAATAAATAAGTGAATATATGATATAATCTTATTCTTAATCAAGGGGCGTCATCTACCATGAAGTGATTTATTAAAATCTTTGTTAATTCCATTATATATGATCACATCAAATATACATCTAAAAGACTTTTAATTTAATGGTGTTAAATATTTCTTATTAGCATAAGCAAACATGAAATTTATAGGATACCCATATCCCATAGCATTTTCAAGAAATGTATTAAGATGAGACTTCTGATTCAATCTGTCTGTAAATTAAAATTGTGCTTCTATGAATATAATTTGAGAATATATTTCTATATATTTGACGACAAATGTTGCTATTCCAAAAAGGTAATTTGTTTATATTGAACTGAAAAGTGCTTCTTTTGTCATAAATTTTAGTGCTTTTTTTATTATCAACTATTTTTATTTCGAGATCTAGAAAATCTATTGAAGAAAAACCTTGATTAGTTTCTAGAAATATAAATTATTCTGCTTAAAATTCAATTGTGGAGTGTAGTCTTCTACTGTTGAGGATATTAATAAATCATCAATATATCTATAAATGATATAAGAATTATTTTAAGCATTTTCTTTTACAAAATGATGTAAATATATATTAAGAAGAGCATCACTAGCTGGTCCACCTTGCGCAAGTCCGTTAATTTTTGGTATAATTTACTGTCAAAGCTAATATAATTTTCTTTTAATATAACTTCTATTAATGTTTTAGACTTTGTAATATTGATCACATTATTTATGCTAAAATCTTCATGAATCTGTAATAAAATTTTCATCACATATTTAATATCTATACTAGTGAATAAATCTTGAAAATCAAAAGTGTATATGCACAGAATAAATATTTTTATCTTTAATACTATTTATAATTCCATAGCTATTATTAATAATAATTGTATTATTTTGAGCTTTTAATTGTTTTATACTCTCTTGCTGATATTTTTGTAAAATTTTACCTTTTTTAATTGTTGTTTTTTAATTGTCTTTAATAATTGTTGCTCCCATTCGTTACGCTTCTAAATTTGGTAGGATTTTTATGAAATTTAGATGTAAGAAAAATATGGGGATAGTTCACTTTCTGACAATAAATATTTAATTTTTTTATGAAAAGCTTTAATTCTATTATCTATTTCTCTTGTACTGAATTTAGTTTCAATATATGACTATATATACACACTCATAGAAGCAATATGTTTATCACAGATGTAAATAGTCGGAAGTCCCAAATTAATGTATTTTTTTAATATGCTTTAAGATAAGTGTTTCCTAGAAAATTTGTGTATGCTTATATTATTAAGAAATACTTAAAGCTAATAAATTAACATTTTTTATTTTTTATTTATTCTCCAATTAAATGCTTCCACTAAAATTATCCTTTTTATGATCGATTAAGTAGTATTTAGCAATAAGATTTTATTATTTTAATTCAAAGATAGATTTCGCACTATTTTGAAGGTTTTGATTCCACCATATAAAAAGTATTTTTTTTATTTATAGATAATTCCATTTTTTTTTATTCTAAAAGGTTAAATTTAATTTAAATTTAAGATTTCTTTTAGTGATAAATATTAGTAATAAAACACTACTAATAGAGAACAATACTAATAGGTCCATATGAGTAAGATATAAAGAATATATAGCAATATGAAAAGTTTAAACAGAGATTTATTTTTACCATTTTTAAATAAAATTTACTTTTTTTAACTGTTAATAGTTTGTTTGTATAATAGTATGTTCATATTAATTTATAAGACTTGGTATTTATACTGAGTTAATATTTACTCTATTTTTTATTCTCATTTTGAAATAATTTTCTGACATATTCCCCATTTCTATTGTCCAACAATTGACTTCGTAGAGGGTTGGTGCCAGAAATCTAGATTAACACCACAAACTATTTTCCCGGCCAGTTTGCCACTTCGATTGTCGAAATTTTAAATAAGGATTATCTTTTTCAAATTTGTTTACTAATTATTAGCGTTAATAGTTTTATGTCATGAGTTCTTCTGTATCTTGAGTGCATGCTTATAGATAGGGTAATTTATTTTAATCCTAATAATTATGTATATTGTAAATATAGTGCATGTATGTGTAAATTACCTAATAAATATTTAAAGTTTTATTACTAAATTAATATTTGTTATATGTATTTATACGAATTGTTTTCAGTCTCCAGTCTTATTTTTAAAATACTGATCTGATTGCGGTTTTATCAGTGGTTTTTTCCATGTATTTGTTCTCGAGGCGCAGACAGTACATAATGTGAATGTTTGTTTATATTTCAAGCTTGAAAGTTCAATTCTTCAAATTTTCAGGACGACTCAACTACTTTTGTTTGTAAATAGCCCAAATAAAGTATATTTTTGATATTACAACGGCTATTGCTTTAGTCTGATGTTATATATATAATAGTAATAACACATTTATTCACAAGCAGAACAACAAACACATTAAACATCCAATTTAAGAATTTTATCTGATTACATATCTAAATTTAAATTATCTAATAATCAAAATTATTTAATTAATGCCAAAAGTACCTATACAAAGTTTTTGAACATATCGCATTAAATCTGCCACTGTTAAGACTAAATTAATAATTGCAAAACACAATCCAAATATGGACTTTTCAACAATTTAAGTGATCAGCTCGACTTTGGACGAGCTTGTCATTTTAAAATCTTGATTTTATTTGTGCAAATCTATCAATGAGATCAGTTGTTGAAAACATAAAGGGCAAATTATCCTAAATATACAGAAGAAAGAGGGAAAAGAGTCTTAACCCTAAATTACATACGATCAGAAAATATCTAACATTTATTAACAAACATAAAATATTGCACATTATTCTGAATTGCACTAAATGAATTAATTCTACATCTATGGTATAAATATTTTAACAAGGAATTAGTAAATAAAAGTGTGAGAAATTCATTTTAACGCCATCGACATATCCATCCGCAATAAGCCACTCATAAAGATTCAATACATAATCCACATAAAATATATTCATATTCTTGAAAATAAATAATAGGTGTTATATTTTATTAAAATGTCATATAAGTTAAAATTCTAGAGAATAATTTACAAACCTAATTTTTTTTAAAACATACTAAAAATTTAATTATTTACATGTAACGATTTCAGAGAAACTATATTAAAAAATTTTAAGTATCTCTTACGAATATATGAAAATGAAAATATTTTAGGCATTCCAAGCAATATAGCACTCTTAAAAAATGTGTAATGTTTTTAATTATATTATTGTTATCTGTAACTAGTCTATTGTTTCTAATTATATAGTTAATTACTGGGTTTCTAAAAATAGACTTCCTAACATTACTATTCCAGAAAAGAAATCTATTAATATCAAAGTCTAAAGCATCTCTTTTATCATATATATCAGTTTTAATTTTTTCATCTAAAATTTTTAATTATAAATCAAGAAATTCTGCTGTTAATTCATTATAATTAGTCTTAATTACTTTTAAATAATCAGGATAAATATTAATTCGTAGCTTATGTACTAGATCTTTATAAAATACAAAAAGATTATCACTAAATCTAAACATTAAATACGAATGGTTAGAAATGAAGTCATTCTCATGAAAATGTAGATATAAATTAGCCAAAATATTACTTGCTAGTCCCCTCGTGGCAGTCCCTTAATCTTAGTTAAGTGTCTATTATTAAATATAATAAATTTTACTTTTAATACTAGATTAATAAGAGTTTTGTATTTATGCATACTTAAATTCTTATTTAATCCAAAATCTTTATGCATCTCCACAAGAGTGTAGACAAAATCTTCTATATCTATACTATTAAAAAGATCTTGGAAATCATAGGTTTGTATATTGAAGACATCAACATCCGTAATTGCAATAACTATTTCAACACTTTTATTAATAATTATCGTATTATTTTTCTCTCAAATTATCTGAAGTTGCCTGCATGTATTTTTGAAGTAATTTGCCTGATTTAGTAATATAAGTATTGCAACCATTAGTGACACTTCTAAATTTAACAGGAATCCTGTGGAATTTAGGAGTAAGAAAAATATGAGGATATTTTAATTTTACACTTTGAATTCCAAGTTTTTTATGCTCTAATTCAATTAGCAATTTCTCTTTCACTATGCCTAGACTTAATATAATTCTGAGTATTATAAATGTGTTCACTAAGTAACTTTCTATAATAGTATTTACAAATAATTCCAAAAGTTACTAGGCGTTTTGTAAATATAAACGATTACGAAATATTTTTGAAGTTCTTTAATTTGTGTTTTAATATCTATAAATCTAATTTCATTATGGCTTATAAAGTTAATTTGAAGAATATCATATAAAGTTTTTTGCTTATATTGACTAAAAGCATCTATTGGCTAAATATCCTTAATTGGCATCTTTAAAATTAAATTTGCAACATCTTTTCTAATTTCCATTTTAAGACTATCATTATTGTTTGCAATTAACATACGATGTTTTGTACCTTTCTTCATTAAGTTTCTTAATTTATCATATCTAACAAAATTTAAATCTCCCATAATTACATGCCCATGATAATCATTTATGAAATTGTTATATTCTTGACAGTTGCAATCTTTATTAACATTATTTTCTTTAATTTTATTATAATTATAAATCATTCTACCTAATTGTTTATTACATTTAAATGCACGCTTATATATAATTTTAGGATTTTTTATAGGGAAGCAGTCAATGTAATTATTTATTATATTAGAAAATTTACAATTATCATATGTTTCATTCTTAAGAAGGAAGGTACAGTATTCTATATCTTTTTTTTCTTTAATGTTTTTAGATAAATACGTTTTTTATAACTAAATTTATAAATAGCTTTAATAATATCTCAGCAAAGGGAATTTTCCAGATTGCCAAACAAAAAATTCTCTACTAGCTTTAATTTCTTTTTTATTAAGTCCAAACATGTATATTTTAATCTTTTTAATATTAAAATCTATGACAAAATTTGAACTAAGTTCCATTAACTCAATTTTTAAATCTCTGACATCTCTATTATCTCTTTAATTTATGACTTTTCTAGATTCACTAAGCCTATTCTCTAAATTGGATGCATCTACTCTACAAACGTATTGAGAATCATTACTCTGACAACCTGCCGAATATTTTTTGTAGTACAAAACGTTAAGCCATATGGATAAATAGTATTGTAATAATCAATAATGTAATTCTCCCACCATAATCTATTTTTTAAATTAGGAACTGTTTTGATGATATTAATTTCAACATTTTCAAAAAAATGTGCCTTAAAATGCTCAATTTCAATTTTATTGTGAATATTTTTATTGTAATCAAATATGTTCGTGTCTGATCGATGTTGATTAATTCTTAGGTTAATTGTGTTGGACGTCTGACCAATATAAACTAAATTACATGTTTTACATTTCATCATGCAAACACAATTATAAGTTTTGCAAAAGATAAAACTAGAAATATTATCTATTTGTACATTATTTACCATAATACAAGTTTTACATCTTTTACTATTACATCTTTGAAATTTTCAATTATCTAAGTAGTCTATTGTTGAAGAACTGTTTTTAAAATTCATGCATGAAGTGTAATTATTGTCTATATTCCATGTATAATACTGTTTTGAAGATAATAAGGTATCATTAGTAGGACAATCACAATAATCCTCAAACTCATGTACAATAGCTGCAATTTCTTTTTTGTCTTTTTCATTTTTTAAAGTTCTTTTTTGTTCGCTGTTCTCTTTACATAATCTGTACTAGCATATTCTCCAAGGTCAAAATCCACAGACAAAATATAACACAATATGTAACAAATCAAGTAAATCTATGGTAATTGTTTAACCATAATACACTATACATACAATAATAGTATAACACCGACCGAAGAAATACAATTATTGCAAACCTAATTGCCATGCACCTAAAATCCATAAAAACTTTAATTAAAACTAACAGATGTAGCATAAATTGCTGAAGTTGGGTGTATACACTAAGAGAAAAATAACAACTATTTTTCTTTAGATAAATCTCCAATTCCAAAATCTGAAGTCAAAATATAACTCTAATGCCAATCATTATGAAGCCAGTATTGTACAAGTTTTCACATCTTCTCACTCTTATAATTAATATTGAGTCATTAAGCCAACTACAATCATGTAAGTCTAATCCACAACCAAATTATCTATGTCTTATTCATCAGCAATCACTAGAGAGATATCAAAGTAGAAACAGTATTTTTTTCTTTTTTATATATTTTTTGCGCTTTCATATAACTTTTCTTACAACCATTGTGAATAAACCCTAGATACCCACACTTCTACTTTAAATTCTAGAGGCATGAGATCTCAGAGGAATCTCTTTTTTTTCCAGGATAATGTATCTACTATAAATATAATAACTGTATTAAATAATACGTATTTGATTGATTGAAGTTTGGTTTTGTTTGGGATCTATATAATACGTATTTACTTTAAGATATAAAAGAAACAGAAATTCTCTTTCCAAACGTGTGCTGCCATCTTTTGAAGAAGATGATAGAGAATGTTCTGTAAAGATGTGGTAGAATTTTTATGATATTGTAGCATTTGCTTGCTTTCTCAGAGTGTCGAGTTAGATACAATAGGAACAAACGTGATTAAATTTCATAACATTTAATTCATCATTGAATTTTTTATTATCTTAGTTTAATACCTGCATTCGTGCTTCATTTTCTTTTCATCCACAAAATTCATTATGTACCCTTTTACAATTACTAGATAAATATCGGAAAAATATTAAAACCGATAAAATATGTAGTTATTGCTTAGAAATTAATATCCATCAAAAACTGTGGGAAAAAAGCAAAATTATCTTATAACTGAAGGAACTGAACAGGGATCTGGAAGGAAGATAAGATTAATCAATATATTTTTATAGATAGTGAATTCTGTATAAGCATGAAGTATTTTAATGGATTTACTTCACTCTATTTAGAGAAATCAATAATAATCTTATAAACTCCAATCATATGATTTATTTAATGTTTTTATATTATATGGCTTTTTTAAGCGAAACTAGTTATATATTTTTGAAAAATTCCATTAATTATATAAATAATAAATAAACTTTTTTAAATGTTTGATCTTCAATTTAAATTTAATTTAATTAGCATTCTAAGATTTCATGTTTCAACAAAGATGGAGCTCCATTTTTTAATTGGTATTTCAGAAATTGTAAATGATAACAATGTAGAAGATATCCGACATATGAGAAAATTATCTACCATTGATGTGGGATGTTTCGATTTTTATCAGATAAATCTGAATCTTAATTTCACAAGTTTTGAACTGCTTCTAAAATTCATGTAACTTGAAAAAATATTTTTCCCTGCATAATGGACTAGCGTTTTCATATATTTCTTGGTTTAGATAAATTCCTGTAGATGGCAGCATGATAATTCATGATCAAAATAATTTCACTAAAGAAAAGGTATAAAAGAACATATGAAATAGATAAACTACAACAGAGTACTGAAATGAAAAAAAATCGTTGTTTTAAAATTGAAGTTATGTATTAAAGTAAGAGAAAAAAGTGTGTAATCCAAAACATGGAATTGTGTATTATTGGTTTAAATTTACTTAAGAATAGGTGATCAACCTGAGATGTTTTTACTTTTGCATGTGGGTTGGTACAAGTTATAAACAAGGAATGAATTCAAATTTCATTCCTATATATAATTTCAGTAATATTGATGTAAGCTCCTATTGCCTTTTATATAAATTAACTTCAATGTCATTTTCTTGCGACAAATTTATTGCTTTCAAAGTAAAAGGTACAAAAAACCAAAAATATTATCTCTAAATTTTTCTTTAGGTTTGTGTTTCAGCAATGAGATAATTTTTGATAAAAAGATAACTTTCAACAACATGAAACTTCTAATTTACAGAATTAATGTATAACCTGCACACCTTAAGATAAAATACCATGAGTACAGAGAACATGTCTGCTATATGTTCTTCTGAGTCTTCTGGATTTCAACGAAGATAGAGCGTTACTATTCGTCTCTTGTTCATACTGTATTGTTTTTATATAATAACGACGTTTCATAGGTATCACTTCTACGAAAATTGCCTCCTTTATTGATATGTCGTCTGTTTTTTTGTGGAATACAGTTCATTTAGTAATACAATAAACAATACGA
>BGPR01029553.1:4958-19215 GCA_013235015.1 Araneus ventricosus | reverse complement strand
ATAGTTCGTGTATCCTCTAAATCTGAGTGATACATCTAATTAAATTAAACTAAATACTCAATGTTTGGCCCGGTGTATAGCATTCTTTCCCTGTCAAAGAGTGGATCGTGTATCCCTCTAAATCTGAGGATATAAATCTACCTTAAATTGAACTGAATAATTTCACGCTTGGCCCGGTGTATAGAATTCTTTCCCTGTCAGACTGTGCATCCTCTAAATAAGGAGGATATAAATCTAATTAAACTAAACTAAATATCAATGTTTGGCCCGGTGTATAGTATTCTTTTTTCCCCTGCCAAAGAGTGGATTCTTTTCTGTTTTTTTCCTTAATATTTAATAGTATCAGTATGCTACAGTAAAACTAATTAACCTATTTGTTTTATCATTTAAAGGAAAACATCAACATTTTAGTTCTGGGTATTTAGTCATACAAATATTTTAAAGAAGAAATCATTAGAATTTATTTTTTGCAAAGAAGAAGCTTGCAATAATCGATAAATTCAAAATTATTCGTTGAGATTTTGAAAACATGTCTAGAAAATTAAATTTAAGTTATATTTTCATACAAGTTACGCAATGATTCGCAGATCCCATCTAAATTATTCCGAAGTTTTTCTTCTTCAGAAACAAAAAGCTCTGATTATTTTTTTAACGTAGACTTAATTCCTCCCATTGGGGTCTCAGGAAGGAAATTGATTCACACGCCAAAACGCCACAAACTTGGTAGAAGGGGAGATCCTCATATCTCGGCAAATAAGCATATGTTAAAAAACATAACTAATGTCTTATTTAGAGATAAAGGGTAACAACAGAAGTTGAAAAAAAAAAATCGAAATTGTAGTTCAAAGCGATTACTAAGTCGCAAATTTGGGCAAAAATACGCATGAATTGGTGACGCATCCTCTATATCTTGGTAACTACATATGTTAAAAAACATACCTTAATGTCTTGTTTAGAGCTAAAGGGTAACAACAGAAGTTGTAAAAAAATTACATAAGAACTTACGAGAAACTTAGAGAACAAAAAAGAGTTACGCGAGTAAAGTAGTCCTAAGTTTTAAATTATCATTTGGCTTTGTTAGAAAAAAAAGACAAGCCTCCCGTCTTCTTTTTAGACATTTCGCCATTAAAACCAACTTAGACTTCAATATATTATTAAACCCACTACTTAAACATGTTTGTAACAAATAAAATTACACCTGACACTCATTTTCGTCACCAACATTTTCACAACTTACGCATACCTATCTTTAAGTAAAGGATAGTCGAAAATAATGCCCATTTTCAGTTTGGTGGATCTTAAATTCGAGAAAAGGCATCACAGAAAAACACTGAAGATGGAATCTAATGAAATAGGAATTAGTAATTTGAAAGGTGGTTACATTAATACTTACTTAAATTATCGTAGTATATTCCCTGTCTCACTGCTTTTGTAGTTAAATCCAATTCATATTAACGAAAATATCTAAATATTTTCAGTTAGAATGATTATGTTCCAGTTTATCATTTGTATATAAGGTACACCATTTGCGAAATAACAAAAATCCTACCTTGAATGCTTTCCGCCGTAATACAACATCTAAAAGCGAATTTTATGGAATGATAAGAATCGTATTACAAATTTGTCCATGTCTTAGCACACATTTTAAAAAAACAACTGTTGACAATGTAATTTAAATAAATTTATTTCTACTAACTGCTTATAACAGAATTTTAAAATATATACCCATAATTTATAAGTTAATACTCACTTTAATTCAGAATGTTATCAATGCTTGTGTAGTTATTCATTTTTTTTACTAATATTTAAAATGTAACTTTAAATTGATATTGTTGCTATTTTGGGTTTATTTTTAATTTACTCTATACGTCTAATCTAATTTTCCTTATCCATTCATTTATAAAGTTTTTAAATTCAGAGATTAAAATGACATCACTGAAGATTTCCTACAAGAGCTTTTATGAAATAATTTCCAGATATAAGCGATAGTAAAAAAATATCCTTTATCATAGTAAGTTATAGCATTTGAAAGGTTGGTTTTAAATCCTGGTTCAAACAAAAATCTTAAATAATTAATCCCTTGTTATCAGTCTTTTGTGACGTTGTTTTGAGGAAATTATGAAAGAAGAACTATATAAATAAGCATTTCATAGTTCTTTTTCGCATTGAAAAGAAAATAATACCTTTTTTGCAGTGAACGGGAGAAAATTATACCGTATCAGTTTGCTATTAAAATCAAATTCTCCTCATGCTGCAAGCAATAGTCGATTTTTCCTCATTATTTTTCTTTTCCTCGCTTCTTCATTTGCTATTCTTCGGTTTCGAAAAATATATAAGTAGTATATAAGAAAAATATATAAGAATAAGCAATATATAAGAAAAAATATATAAGAATTAAGCAATATATAAGAAAATATATAAGAATTAAGCACCATTTGTAAGTAAAATCGGAATTGGCACGAAGAATGATGTATCAGCAAACTTTCATACTTACTCAGAGCGTTTGCAACCTTAGAAATAAGAGAAACCGTTAACGATCTAGTGATAGATTGTGAAGATGTTGGTCGGTTCTGTAAGCAATTTTTTCTGACTTTACATTCGTAAATTAATAATCAGACATTTAATCAGTATTTCATATTGAAAAGGATTAAAATTTGACGAAACAGTGAGAACTCGAATTTGAAATTGAGGATCGAGGATTTGAGATTTGGTTCCATCATAGATTCTCTGTGTATGTGATCCTGGTTCGCGATCGGCGGTCAAACGTCCTCATCGTTAGTAATGACGTGGAAGTTTGAACAGAGGGTGTCGCTCAGGTGTCGTCCTTGGCCATCTGGCATCGATACATTTCAAACTATCTTTCATGTAGCTTTAAAGCAAGGCGTTGTTAACAATCTGATGAAACTGAATCATGATCAAGAAATCAATGAAAATGTTCACAGGCAACATTCAGAATAAAAACTGAAGCATCTTAAAAATCTAGTCCAACCTAATAAAATAAAAAAAACGAACTATCAGCAATCAAATCATTATGCGTAATAATATCCCAATAGCTGTTTTATCATATTTTTTGCAGATAATAATTTTACAGATGGCTCAAAAGATCGAAAATAAAGGAACAAAATCAAAATGTGTAAAACTAACGCATGAAAACTATCATACGATTACCATAAAACACATTATTCCAAAAAACTGCGCAGATTCATGATCTTTACAAACTTTTTTTGCTGTTTAGCAAAGTTAAATCAATTACAACTCATTGGGATGAGTTTTCCAACAAAAGGTTTTAGGAAACTTTTTGCCAAGTTAGTGTTCTGGAAGCAAAGGGATTTCGTGCAAGAGAGGAAAATTATACTGTAGTGAATCAATTTGGAAAGAAAGATAATCCCCAAGGATCTGATTGAGAAACATGAATAAAACCAGCTTATATATGCTGATACATATATTTGTATGCCATAATAATATTGAAGTCTCTTTTTCCCTTGGAGATTACAGAGTGTCAATTTACCCTGATAAATGTATATCTAAAAAATAACTTTCAAAGCTAGAATATCAAGAATTTAACTTTTCTGAATTTGATATAATCAATCACGTATTCGGCTCCTTGAAATTCGTTGCAGAAGACCTATTTTTACAATTTAGTCCTAAAGCTATCATACTGCTCAAGTGAATAAATGGCGCAACGATTTGAGCTTACTTAATCTGATTTTCGACATGATAATTTGAGGGAGATAATTGCGATAAATAACGCGATATCTGCTTTCAAATTAATGAGTCAATCATACATGGTATCTGAGTAGTAGGATAAATGCAACTACGTGTGCCTTCTGATATCTAACTGCACGCTGTCTTACAATTCTCACCGAATATATAATTGTACATTGTCCTACGCCTCCTGCAAGAGTGCCATAAATTCGAAGTTGGAATTGGTTTATGTTAATATGAATTGATTTCACTGGAATTCATGTATCTGTCTGTAAATGTCAGTTGTGTAGTCGCAAAATTCGGCACCAGTGAGTAAGTAAAATCAAACTTTTTTTTTTTTAAAAAAAAGATATTTACTATTCTTTTCGTAGGCCGCGGTGGCCTATTGGTAAGGACTCTGCTTCGAGGTCGGAGTGCAACAGATTGGAAACCCGATTCCACTAAAGATCCCCTCGGTCCTACTGCCAGAGAAAAACCCGAACAGGGTTTCCCGCATGAGTCGAAGGCAGAGGGATACAAATAAAAAATCAACAGCAACATTTGACAACGCAAGCGCACTTCCGATAGGCGAGAATTCGTTTTCGAACGAACAAAGTACAAAGAGAAATCAGACTTCCGCCGGCTCTATCATCTCCAATGAAATATCCTCCTTCGCACCCCCAAAATGCAGTGGAATATCCTGCTTCCATAAGACCGCCACAGGCATGTCTGGTGTGTCCAGTTTTTCTCGTGGCGGTAGGACAGTATGTGAACTTGATGTAAGGTAAGGGATATACGTAGAGGGATAATTTATCCTTCGCTGGTGTGGTGCATTGGAGAAGGAGGGTGCCACGTCGGGTGTCACGTCCTCGTCATCTGACTACAGTTCAAAAGTTACGAGATCCATCCGAAAATAGCCTTCATCTCAGTTTCAAAAACGGGACGTTAACATAACTAAACCAAACGGTATTTTCTACTTATTTTCGTGAAAAAAGCAGTGCCCAACTATACTCTTGGTAAATGTGCTTGACTTGAAGGTGTTTCTTTTCAAAACCAAAGATTCTTCAGAATCTGCAAATAATTAACTCAACAGTTCCGTCCATTAATTTTTTTACAGAAGAGTTTACAGGTTAGAAATCAAACTCCTTACGCTTGTATTGGGAGAGTGGGGAGTGCAGTGGTGGTGACTAGGGGAGGAACGAGGGGAGAATCGCCCCTCACCTTTTGCCAAAAAAATTTAAATTTTATTTCATTTTAGCCGCCTACAACTAAGGAATACAAAAAAAAAAAAAACCACCGTCCGGAAAAGCTTAACTAATTTGCAACAAATTTAAATTTTGTTGTCTGCCCCTTTACTCTGGGGAATTTTGCCTTCTTTAAATTTTTACTAAATCAATGGCCAATTTACTGGTGGAATGTTGGTGGTGTTTCAGTTCTCGTCATCTTACAGCAATCTAAAAAACAACGCAAATCCACCGAATGGTACCGTGTAAGGCCTCAGAACGGACGTCAATCTATCAACCGAATACCTCAGGCATCTTCCACCAAACTATAATCGATAAAAGTTTTGTGCTATTTGTATCTTCATCTGCAGAAACTTGCAGCCACAAACCAGTTTATCGACATCAGAACTGGCTTATCCTCTTTAATCCTTTCATGCCGTGGAAAGTACATCTCCAACAAATTCATCAATTTTAAATGCAATTTTAAGGTGGAGTAAGTTCTGCTAAAACTTTTTTTCGATGAAGCAAAAATCTGATGATCCACTTCTTATCTCAAACCATACAGAAGTGTCTTGACTTGATAATTAATTACTAATTACTAAAATTAATTCAATGTGTGAATACCATCCAATAAGCTAAAATGAATTTGTTTTCTTAAATTAACTTAATAACAAGATTATTTTATTATATCACTAATAGAAAAAATAGCCTTAGAAAGCGCTAAATTTATACCGCTATAATTCATCTTGATAAATGTAATAAAAGATATCACCGTATTTCACTCTGTTTTCTGAGTTTTTTTTTTTGTAACAAACTGGAAATTGACTCATTTTCGGTGTCTCAGAAAACTGCTATAAAAAACGTTTCAACCGATAACAGGGTAGTGCATTAGCCATCGGCCCTTTC
Organism: Araneus ventricosus; assembly: GCA_013235015.1. Lineage (NCBI taxonomy): Eukaryota > Metazoa > Arthropoda > Arachnida > Araneae > Araneidae > Araneus > Araneus ventricosus. The sequence goes on along the minus strand of BGPR01029553.1, from coordinate 13,402 downwards.
TGGTGCATACTGTCTATGGGTGTAAGGAGCTGAAACGCAACGGAAGGTCGTTCCAGCACTGCTTTTTTACAAGAGAAACGAATAAGAAAAAATTGTGAGAACGTCCTTAAACAGTGCGATCTTTTGTCATTCAGGCGATGTTCCGGCACTGCTTTAGAACGTCCTGCACTGCTAATTATGTGATTACGCCACTGGTTTCGTTTGAATAAATAATGCAACCAACAAATTAACCGTCGATTGACAAATGCGACAAGTATCATGATTTCCTTACCCACCTCAATCAACTGTTCGCTTGATAAATCCCTGCATTTATCTATATATCATGATATGTCATGTATTTTTATACAAGCTATCTGCTGTACTTAAAATAATTTTTTTTAAAAAAGTGCGGAAATTAGAGCAAAATTACTTTTCAGTATTCAAACTGCCGTCATTGAACATTTCCACATTTAACGAATACAATGAGGAACTATAGCGAATATCAAAAAATTCTCAACTCGAGATTTTGATACATCTCAGTATTTTAGATTTTCCTGAGTCTTTAAAACACATTTTTGCAATTACGTCTCTGTATCTGCCAGCCCATACGCACGTGTGCATATCTAAAAAATGCAACTAACTATAATGATGTGCTTTTGAGTAGTCTTGAACTCAAATTCAAAATTTCGGATCGTTTGTGTGTATGTGTACAAGATGGCTCAAAAACTGACGAGAGAGACAAATAAAATTTGGTATGTCGTGCTTACACCAAAACTGTAGATCTTTATTTAATATTGACGAAACCTGACGATGAGGTCTATAATGACAGTCTGTGTGCATATGAACATGATTACCAAAAACACAACAAGTAGATAAATGGAATTTAACAAAAAAATTTGTAAATTTGAATAAATTTGTTGAAATTGCCAAAGATTGACGGTCCATTTGTTTATACGTGAGTATGTGAGTCTGAATTGAATTTGACATGCAGCCCTAACTAAAATTTTAGCTCTGTATCAAATTTAGAACCCAGTCCAGAGGCGAGGAGACATTATGCACTAAAAGACCCTCATTAAACTTCAGCAGTCAAGCAAATGTCGCAGGAGCAGAATCTTAAGGTTATTGTTCTGTAATTATCATTATATTATATACAAGTATATACATTTCAATGCAAATTGTAAATAACTGGTCCTGAAACAACATGTCATGTAAATAACAATCATTACAAGACCGCATAAGAAACTCAAGAAGGTCGCAGGTTCCTCAAATTCCCTGGCTTAGTCGATTTAACGAGTAGAGGAACTACTCGAGTTCCTAAATCTTTTACTCGATTATTTTCTAGTACAACGAAGTACGCAGAACGTGCCACTATACGGAAGTTTAAGGAAATTGGGGAGAACACCTGAACTTTAATGTTATGATGAAATAAAATAATTTTCTTTTGATAAATTTTGAAGTTGTCGCAGAAAAAAAACCGCAACATTAAGAAATCAATAAGCAACAGTGACAGGCCATCAGTGAAAAATATCATTTGATAACTTTAAAAAACATTTTAATCGCTACGTAACATCTGGACAAAATTATTCTTGGACACATTAAAAAAGTGTTAATTGCTTTTTTGTGGCTGATCTTGTAAAAGAGAAATGTGAACATCTCAAACTTTTTTAGAGTTTCTACACACATTGGTCCCCGTTCCTTGCAAGATTTCTGGAGAGGAATTTCTGTAAGTAAGAGGACATATATATATATATATACCAGATTGCATAATTTCAAGATGACATGCGAATCATTTCTTCGGATGATACTCTCGAAGTTGTAACAGAAAACACCAACATTGCGGAAATCAAATAAAACAATAGTGACAAAACCACTTCAGTGGAAATGTAATTTTGATTACGTCTGAATGATTTTGATTGGTGTATAACATCTGGCCAAAATTACTTAGACGCACATTATAAGTGGTGATTTTAGGTGGATGTTTCTGTATTCTATAAAGGTGAAGTGAGAACATTCCCAGCACTTGATATTTGATGCAAAACGTCCGTTCCTTGCAAGATTTCTGAAAAGTAATTTTGCAAGAGAACAGTCCAGGATTCCTTAATTTCAACGACGGCATCATTTGGGATGTTAGTTTCGAAGTTACCGCAGGAAAACCCAACATTATGAAATCAAGAAAACAAATATGACAGACCGTCAGCGAAAAAAAATTTTTGTTAGTACATTAGTCCTGGACAAAATTACTTTTAAACAGTCATTATAAGTGGTACCTTTTTAGTGGATGTTCATGTATCCGTAAAGGTGAAGTGAGAATATTCCCAACATTCTTGATAATTGATGCAAAACGTCCGTTCCTTGGTATTTTCTGAAAGTAATTTTTGCAAGAGAACAGTCCAGATTCCTTAATTTCAAGACGGCATCATTTCTTGGGATGTTAGTTTCCGAAGTTACCGCAGGAAAACTCCAACATTATGAAATCAAGAAACAACAGCGACAGACTCGTCAGCGAAAAAATGCAATTTTTGTTAGTACATTAGTCCTGGACAAAATTACTTTAAACAGTCATTATAAGTGGTAATTTTTTAGGTGGATGTTCATGTATTCCGTAAAGGTGAAGGAGAATATTCCCACTTGATAATTGATGCAAAACGTCCGTTCCTTGCAGGCTTTCTTGAAAGTACTTTGCAAGAGAACAGTCCAGATTCCTCTTAATTTCAAGATTTATCATTTCTTGGGATGTTAGTTTCCAGTTACCGCAGGAAAACCCAACATTATGAAATCAAGAAACAACAGCGACAGACCGTCAAGAAAAATGCAATTTTAAGTTAGTACATTAGTCCTGAATAAATTACTTTAAACAGTCATTATAAGTGGTAATTTTTAGGTGGATGTTCATGTATTCGTAAAGTGAAGGAGAATATTCCCAACACTTGATAATTGATGCAAAACGTCCGTTCCTTGCAGGCTTTCTGAAAGTAATTTTGCAAGAGAACAGTCCAGATTCCTTAATTTCAAGACGGCATCATTTCTTGGGATGTTAGTTTCCGAAGTTACCGCAGAAAAGACTCCAACATTATGAAATCAAGAAACAACAGCGACAGGACCGTCAGCGAAAAAAATGCAATTTTGTTAGTGCACATTAGTCCTGGACAAAATTACTTAAACAGTCATTATATGGTAATTTTTAGGTGATGTTCATGTATTCGTAAAGGTGAAGTGAGAATATTCCCAACACTTGATAATTGATGCAAAACGTCCGTTCCTTTTGCAGGCTTTCTGAAAGTAATTTTTGCAAGAGAATAGTCCAGACTTTAATTTCTAAGACGGCATCATTTCTTGGGATGTTAGTTTCGAGTTACCGCAGAAAACTCCAACATTAAGAAATCAAGAAACAAATGCGACAGACCGTCAGCGAAAATGCAATTTGTTAGTACATTAGTCCTGACAAAATTAATACTTTAAAACAGCGTCATTATAAGTGGTAATTTTTTAGGTGATGTTCATGTATTCCGTAAAGGTGAAGTGAGAATATTCCTAACACTTGATAATTGATGAAAACGTCCGTTCCTTGCAGGCTTTCTGAAAGTAATTTTGCAAGGAGAACAGTCCAGATTCCTTTAATTTCAAGACGGCATCATTTCTTGGGATGTTAGTTTCCCGAAGTTACCGCGCAGGAAAAAACTCCAGCATTACGAAATCAAGAAACAACAGCGACAGACCGTCAGCGAAAATGCAATTTTACTTTCTCGTATAACGAAGCATACAAAGAGAAAGTATTGTATCGTCGTACCTGAACCGAGATTTTAACGAATCACCACGTTTTAGGATCTCCTGAGTCCGAAAAACAATAATTTTGGAATTATGTCTGTCTGTGAACCCGATAATCGAAAACTATTAGAGCTACGGCGATGAAATTTGGTATGTAGTTCATTATTAGTTTGTAGGTTTCATCAAATTTTGGACAAAACTGTCAACGGGAAGTCTGTCTGTCTGTATGTCCGAAGTCATGCGAACACTATGCAACTCAAAAAAACTTGAATAGCTAGATGGATAAAATTTGGTACACAGTTTTATCGTCATAAATGTAGGCCCGTATAAAATTTTGGGGCCAAATCCAATAACGGGGTTGACTGTCTGTCGGTCTGTATAATTTACCATTGAAAACCAATCCAAGCTGTCTCCACGCGCATGCGTACGTCTGTGTTCGCGAAAGACTACCGATTACGTCAGTTTGTCCTTGTGACGGCAAGAGTGAAACCTAGCAGTGTGCGACAGATATGCGTTTTAATCGGCAGGCATCGCTTTGAATTTGATTCTTTACCTAGATATTTTTCAATCACTATAATGAAAACCTTCTGATAGTCATTGATTCTGGAAAACAGAAGGTCTGGAATTTTTTAGCCACGCGGGGAAGCAGAAACGGCACCTTTGGGGGAAGTATACGAGAAAGTTTAGGGGGGAGAACACTTGCTGGTTATTATATTAGTCCTGGACAAAAAATTACTTTAAACAGTCATTATAAGTGGTAATTTTTTGATTTTAGATTTGATGTTCCGTATTCTATGTGTGAGGTGAATATTCCCAACACTTGATATTTTGATGCAAAACGTCCGTTTCTTGCAAGTTTGAAAGTAATTTTGCAAGAGAACAGTCCAAATTCCTTAATTTCAAGACGGCATCCTTTTGGGATGTTAGTTTCCGAAGTTGTCTCAGGAAAAACTCTAACATTATGAAATCAAGAAACAACAGCGACAGACCGTCAGCGAGAAATGCAATTTTATTGGTGCATTAGTCCTGACAAAATACTTTTAAAACAGTCATTATAAGTGGACGTAATTTTAGGTGGATGTTCGTATTCCGTAAAGGTGAGGTAAGAGATTCCTGAACTTGTAGTGTTTGATACAATCATGCCCCCCAAATCCTTGTGAGGTTTCTGGAAGAGGAGCCTAGTCCCAAACATCAGGTCAGTCTGTTGGCATTGTGCGCCTTCGTTTCACGCCGGTTGCAAGAGTGGAAAAGGTGTAACCACAAACCACCACAGCGTCGTCGATTGCAAGAGAGCCATCTCCCAGCGGGCTGCCGTTTCCGGCGACGCCAATTAAGTGCACCGGGGAAGGACCACTCGACTCTCAACAATGCAGGTCGGGGAGACACGTGTTTAAAAACTCCTCACACAGACACCCTCCGATTCGCGCTCGACCAATGGCGGAAGATCGTCCACGCCCTCGCCTCCCGTCATTCCCCGTGCGCTTGAATCGCGACTTGCATCAGTTTGTGTTTGGCCCTGAAGTGGCGAAACTTGTATGCCTTTGTGCCTGTGGGTACGCGGATTCCTCACGCACAAGAATGCGCCCCATGGAGGTTATTGCGAGTAAGTACCTTCTTCTTTTCAAACATTCTGATTGATCGCCACCCCCTGTGATGCTTGGGATTGCGAGTCATTTTTTGAGAATTTATAATTTGTAAAAGTTATATTGTGTTAACTATGCGGTATCTGCGTAATCGCCTTTGGGATAATCTGATTCGAACCATCGGGCTACACAAGATCAAACATTCTGTGTAGGTTTAGCTTTTGGTCGTGTTTTGATAGCGTGTTATCTGAGGCGCGATCAAATTAATTTCAATATCATCCCGATTTCATTAATTCTTCGTAATAATTTATGCGAAGAATCATTCTGATTTCATTACTTCGTAATACTTAGAACGAAACACGATGTGTATCTGATTGTCTCCATTTCAAACATTTCTTTATCTCTATCTGATAGGTGTTTATCATGTTTTAATGTGGTAATTTTGAAAAATGTTTGAGAATTTCTATAATTTGTAAAAATTCTATTACGGTTAATAACCATGCGGTATTTGTAAAGTAATACTTTTGGTATCTTGATTTCTGTAAGATTATCGGGTTACAATACAAGATCAAACATTTTTTTTTTGTAAAGTTTAGCTTTTCTTGACCGTGTTTTGATCGCGTGTTCTTCTGAAGCGAAAGTTTTTATCCTGATTAGATTACATATGATTTTCAATATCATTCCGATTACTTTAAATCTTTAACAAGTAATATTTACTAATAGTCTTAATAATGTAAGGTTTGCTGATCGTGTTTGATCGTGCCAAGTTTCAGCGAAAGTTTTCATCATGATTAGATTACATATAATTTTCAATGTCATTCTTGGATTACTTTAAATCTTAATACCAGAACGGATATATGATGCGGTGACCGGACTGTCTTTCAAACGTTTTATCATCATCTCTTATCTGATGTGTGTTTATCTCGTTTTAAATGAGAGGAAATGCTTGAAAATTTCTAAAGTTTATATGAATTTATGTCGGCGAAAACTATGTGGCATTTGTAAAAAATAATATGTTTGAGTATTTAATTTCTAAACTTCTATCGGGCTGGCCACACAAGATCAACCATTTTGTATAAGGTTTCAACATTCTGGATTGTGTTTGACTGAAAGATTGATTGATTGATTTTGATCTCTGGAAGCGAAATTTTTTATACTGTTTAGATAGTAGATAATCTTCAGCATCATTCTGATTTCATTAATCTCGTAATAATTTAGAACGGATATGCGATGTATGAGAGCATTAAAGAAATATATATATATTTTAAAATTTGTAATTGCATAACCGAAACATTCTTGAAAAAAAAAGTGCTCTTGACTTAAAAGGTACTTAGTGATCATAACGACTGATATTCCGTCAGAGAGTTAAGCTCACTAGATTGTACTCCAGTTATATCATTTTCAATTTTGATTGTTTCAGTCGAATTTCACTTATCAAAATAGGTGGTTCACTTATTATTACTTTCTGTATGTAGGATGTTGCGGTATCTACAGATTGATTTGATTAATTTTACTCTCTTCCTCTCTCAATGACATTACCTTAGAAACTCACGTATTAAATCATTATGTAATTCTTAATCCCGGAATTTTGAATCAGCCTTATCTTATTATAATTATGTTTAAGTGATTATCTCTATGAAAATACTACAACTGTGATAAAGTTTATGGTGGTGTCTGTCAAAGTAAAATTCTTTATAACAAAATTAATTACTTATAAAGAATTTCATTCTTTTTGTAGATTTAACCCTTTTAACAGCTGCTCCTTATTTTCATTCGAATTTACTTTAAATTTCTGTTCAAGATTCACATTCAAATCGTCAAAGTTCATTGAACTGTAGAAATCATATGAATATTATTCTAATATTTTATTTTACATATTTCTATTTGATGGCATTCTAGTTAATAACGTACAACCATTAATTTTTATTTGGCCAGGTTTAGATATTTTGAATTTTTAATTATATTCATATTTCAACATCTAAAGTAATAACGTACAAACCATTAATTTTAGTTGGCCGGGTTTTAGATATTTTGATTTTTTTAATTATATTCCATATTCCAACATGCTTGTTGAATATTCTGTGGAGGTGTCTAATTATTTTGAGACGAGGACTCTTATTTTCAAATATAAAAGGCAATAAGTAAAAAAAAAAAAAAAATATTTATTATCTATTGCTATTTAAAATTAAATTTAAAAAAAGCAAAATGTTATGATTCAAATAATATTTGCGCAGTGAAGGGCTGATTTTTCCTGGACCGTTAAAGAAATTAGTTGATACCAGAGAGAGAGAGAGAGGTTATAAACTTAAAGAATTAGAGGATTTTCCTTCTTTAATCAAAAAAATGTAATTAGTAAATAATTTTATACAACCCTATTAAATTATTCAAAATTAATTGAAAGAAAGCAAAATGTGATGCAAATATTATAATTCGTACAGCAGAGGGTTAATTTTTTTCACGGACTGTTATGAAATTGAGAAGCGAGAGATTAAAGACGAATGAATCATAGACTTTTTCAAATCAAAATTGTAATAAGTGAATACCCCTATTATCAAATATTAAATTATTCAATTAATCTAATAAGAGCAGAAATAATGGTGTTACTAATATGAATCTCTGCTTAGCGTAGGGTTAAATTTTCCTGACTGTTAAAGTAATTAGGATTAGAGAATAAGTTGGTTCAGAGAGACAAATACTAAATGAATTAGAGTCTTTTCTTCTTCAACAAAAAAATGCAATAATTAAAAATTTTATTAATCAATTATTAAATTAATAGAAAAGAGTAAAAATGGTAGTGCATCCAATATGAATGTGAATATGAATCCATACATAACCTTTTGAACAGTGAAGTTGTCGGTAAGCAGAAGGTCTATGAGGGTGGCAGACGGAAACGACCCGTGTGAAAATTTTGGAATTTATGATCATTTATATTAGCACACGTAACCGAACGAAGCAATGAAGAAGACTATTTTGGGATATATATTATGAGTTGATTCGGTTTTAACACGAGAGGGTCTGGGTTTAATGAATCTTTATGGGGTCAAAAACCAGCGACCCTTCGGCCATGAAGCTTGCCACTGCATTGGCGTAGCGATTGTGTATCACTTGCGTACAGTG
>BGPR01029552.1:0-19216 GCA_013235015.1 Araneus ventricosus | reverse complement strand
CCCCCCCCCCCCCCATACCCGAATCGTAGATTCGCCACTGAGGTGCACAGTACTTTCATTAATCGTACACAAACTATAAATAGAAGAAATATTAGAATCTCTACTAATAATAAAGGAGAATGTCTGCGTATGTGTGTGTGTGTTGGGGGTCTACAGGGCAGACCGCTGGACCTAGAGCTACGAGATTTGGCACAAACGTACTTTGAAGGGCGGGAATGCGCACCTCGGAGCCCTTTTCTTGAAATTTTAATTAATTAAAAATTAAGTGAAATTTGAGCGTTTTCCCTTGATAACTTCCAAAAATATTACAGCACAAAAATTATTTCTACACCATCTGAAAGTGTAAAAAATTACATTTTCAATGATATCAATAAGATTGCCGTACGATTTTATTTCTAATTTTAATAAAGTTTTAAAAGTATTTTTTGGCATAATTTACAACAATACTTATCATTGTTGCAACGCAACTCAAATCGATTTCATTGTTTAAATAAATATTTAAATGCGTATTTTTTATTCATTGTTGTAATCTAAGATAATATCCTATTATATTTTGCTTTCATATTTTATTTCATAAAACGTTTTGTGAAATCTGTAAACCAAGCTATCCGAGATATTGCTTTGCTTATATTCAGAAATATATCCAGCAAGCTGAAGGTTATGGTTGCTATATTTTCATTCTTTTTTCAGCATGTTTTAATCCAGCTAACTTGTCGCTGGTCATAAAATGTGCTACGCCATTTTAACGTTGAAATCAAATGCATATTTTACAAGAGGAATAAAAAAGTGAATATAGTGCCGACAACATAGAATTAGAAGTTGCATGATATGGTCAGTTATTTGATTTCGATAGGGACATTTATGTAGACAATGAACAGAACAAGTCCAAGGTCATTAATAGAACATGGGTTAAATATATACTGCAATATTAAGTCTAAAATTACGTTGTTAAGAGAACCATGAATATAAAATGATGCAAGATTCAATTGAAATCACATTCCCGGCGAACAAGCTGGTCTCCGAAGGCGGCTAGTTGTGAATAAATAGGACCTCGAGATTTTGGAGAATCATGAAGTTTCAGACTTTCCTCCTTTCGAAGAAACATTTTTCGAATTATATCTGCGTGTCTGTCTTATTATCCTTGTGGGTGTGAACACCATAACTCAATACTGATAGATGGATGAAACTCGGGTTGAATAATTTTATATTTTGACGAAATCAGCTGGCGGAAGAGGTTCTTTTCTAAAAAATAAAGACATTTCTGTATTATGCTTTGAAACTACACAAACCTGAGTCATGTTTAAAGGACATTTCTAGCATGAGCGTTGACATTCATATTAATTGAAAAAAAAAAACCAGCGGGAGTGGCCACCCCTAAACTTTCTCGTATACTTTTCAAACATTTGTCATCTCCCTTCCCCCTGCGTTGATAAAAAGTTCGAACCAACTGTAACCCAGAATGCAATGACTATCAGAAGGTTTTTCATTGTTGATTATAGTGATAATAAAATATTGAGGTGAAGAATCATATTCAAAAAGATACGTATGTATTAAAACCGTGGAATCACGACTTAAACAAAAGGAAAGAAAAAAAGAAACCTCCCACAATGACATAAAAAAGTTTTGAAAATATAATCAAAACAAAAGATACACATTATTGATTTTCCCACTTATTTTTTTCGCGATAATGACATTTTAACTGTAGAAAAACAGTAAAGAGTACGTTAATCCAGAACAATATTAAAAAATTGCAATGCAAAAATCATTATATAAAATTAATAAAAATCAGCAAGCAAAATATAAATTCGAATCCGGAAAATAATAATCGAAGTCATTCGATTGAAGGTTATGACGTCGCATGCTCTCTGCCCCGTCAGCCAATGAAAATGCCAGCAACGTTCCGGAGAAGTGTACTGGGAGGAAGCACGCTAGAGAAAAATATCTTTCAACTGACCAGAAAAAAATTAATTTATAAAAAACGGGAAAATGTATTTTAACCGTTCTTGTTTAAAATCCGACAGAACCGTTCCGGTTATAAGCTGAAAAAAGATTGAAAATAATAGTGTTATTAGAACGTTGGATGCGGCAAATTTAAAAACAAAAATAAAATTTCGATGGCAAAACTGACTATTTTTTAAAATTTCTCACAATTCAGTAAATTACGTTTGAAGCTCAAAACAAATTTCATTAGAACGAAAATTGTTTGTTCTATCCGATGGTGTATTGATTGTTTTTCAACTATCATTAGAAAAGATACTACAGCCGTAAACGTGCCGAAAATGATCCAAAACACTAAATAAAAAAATTTCTAGATTAAATTTTAAAATTCCGGCTTTGAAATGCATTGAGTCACCATTACGACTACCTGTGTGCCAAATTTCATGGCTGTAAGTGCGATAGATTCGTCTGGACATCGCGCGCACGCAAACATTGCCTTTTATAAGTATAGATATATTGTAAAGTTCTCAGTCGGAAGTATACAGATTTTAAGGGACTTAAAAATTATTTACTTCCGATCATTCAGGACACAAGATAAGGACGAATACAAATAACGAAAACAACTCAGAAATAAAAAAATATATACATTTTTTGCAATTTTTAGTTCTCACTTTGAATTAACCAAAGTAAATTCAAATCATATATAATATTCTAACATTATATTAATAGGAATTTTAAGGGGCCAGTGAAAAAAATTGAATTTCTAACGGATTCGAATTAAAAAACTTTTTCAAATTAACTGCTAGTATCAAATAGATTTTCATGTTCATAAAAATGGGTTGAATTCTTTTTCAGTTTGAATTTGGATCCCAAATACCAGTACCAGCTTTCCAAAATAAAATGGCCTCAGTTTAGTCCAAATTCCGGTAACAAAAGAACTGTAAACTGATTTCCTTCGCCACTATTAGGGTAAATTAACTAATAAAAATGAAACTTTAAAGTATACAAAAATTAGCGAGAGAACACGATTGACGATGATCGACTTACATGGTTCTTTTTGCTTCCTTCCTTGGATTTGTGTCTCTCGAACATAGTATTCCAAATGACGCGTTTTTGACGAAGTTTCGAAAACGGAAGCTGGCACGTCTTAACATAAATATTAGTTATATCTGTCATGAAAGTTTTTTTTTAAGTGATTACTCGTCTGGAGGTTGCTTGAAAATAGAACGTTGATGGACGGGTTTATAATTTCTTGATATTTCACGGAATGAAGTTTCTTTTTTGTGAAAGAGTATTGTATAAATTGATTCTTTATCACTGAACTTTAATGAAGTTTCGCTTTAGGAAGCCATTTATCATAAACATCACTCAGCTATACTTATAAAAGTTTCGAAAAAAAATTTCCACCAAAATTTAGTGAAATATATCCCTTATCGCATAATGAACCGACAGTTTGTGTATCTATCATTGTTTATTCATTTGCTACAAGTTATCTTCTAAGATTTTGAAAGGAGATATTTCAGACTTATCAACGCTTCCATTTGTAGAAAGAGTAATTCCAGTAAACACGTCTTTCAAATGCTAAGAACTGTTTTAACCGGTATTGTATAGCAACGGATTCGGAAACCCTCCGCACTTTTGCGTATAAGCCGGGCGGAGTTATTTTCATCATAATAGGGGGAAAGTGAAGAATGGAAGGGTGATGTTTCCATTTTGCTGAGCGTTATCTAACAAAGAACTCCGGAAATGGGCTCGTATGACTCATTGCCTGACACCCCTTTCCGGTGTAAAATCGTACAAAGGTGGTAGTCTGGGAATCCGTTGCTGAACTATACAAACTAAAGCATTTTTGATTTTATATGTTTTGTCTTAATAACTTTTCTTTGTATTAACTTAGAGTGACAAACATCCTATTTCCAATTTCAATAATTTGCATTAAAAAAATGAAAACTGCTTTGATAACATTGGAAGACCCAGGAATACCCTCGCAGCTCGTTTCCCACATTCAGTGTAATTTTACAATTAATTGCACAACTAAACCGTCTGCGGTCTCAAAAATGTGTTTTTCTACCAATATTGCGGAAACATTGATGCGAATTTTATTTTTTAGTGGTTAAAAGTGAAAGTTACAGCTAAATTCTGTTGTTTCTCATTTTCTTTTATCTTAATAGTTTTTAAATTACAAAATACAGGAGAAAGATCTTTATTATTCTAAACATTAATAACAAAAATATGAAAAAGGTAAAATGAAATGCATTTTGCGGTAAACGAATCAAGAAATCTAACAGTTTTTTTTAACAGTACAGTCAGTGCACGCGTAAAATGTCCAGTCTGTACTCGAATTCCCGCCAACTGTTTTTTTAACACTTCCTGTGTTTTAAAACTTGAGAATTCATGCATAAATTGAGTGCACACTTGTTGGACTGCTATGGTACATCTGTGAATATTTCTTTCAACGGTTTTCGGTCATTTTTGTTTCCGCTGTCAACAATACACACTTCGCTTTCTCCTGATCGGTCGCCATTTTCGTTTCTTATTGCAACTGCCAATTACAACTGCTTATTACAACTGCCAATCTACACAATCTACTTCAGATTATTGACAGTAGAAAAAAACTGTTAAGATTTCTTCATTCTTCTGCGCAAACGGCATTTCATTTCTACTTTTCGTATTTTTGTTATTTATTTTTAGAATAATAAAGATCTTTCTTGGACACTCTGCATGATGCATTATTTGCAATAATGCTGAAGTTTTGGACCTCCTGAATAATAACAAAATTTGCCCTTTGATTTAGAAAATCTTTACACTAATTTGTCACATGATAAACTATTGGAAGTTTGCCTTTTCATGTATAATAAATTTCTTAACGACTCAATTATTTAAAAAACTGATTGGTTCGAGATTTGTAATTTCAGCATTAAAGAAAACTATCTTTGTAATGGCATTAACTATTTTAAACAGATTTAAGGTATTCCGATGGGTGTTACATGCATAATGCTTATAAATATTATTGTAGAAAAACGCAATACGAATGCAATAAAAGGAATTTTATCCATACACACAGAAATTTGTTTGAGAAAAATGCAAACAGTTGCATGCTTTTATCATAGAGGCTCTTGTAAATTACAGTTTTAAAAGTAAATTTATCAGCTTTTGGCTTTTCAAGCCTATACACTTTTTGCTTCATCTATAAAACAAATTCTTTGCTATTCGAGATATATTGTCCCAAAATAGAAACGAAGTACTCATATATAGTAAATTAGCGATTCATTACAAATTCTTGACTGCAAAAAGCACTTTATCAGTACAAGATGAAAGACAAAGAAAATTCTAAACATAAAAATCATTGTCAGCGATATTATTAACACACATGCCCAGCGAAGTCAACATTTTACGTTTTCTTAATATTCAAAACTAACAATCCATATGTCAAAACGGATCCAAGAGACGTGAGAATTAGGGATGGCTTCAATTCCAAGACACCATAAGCCGTCATCTGTGGAAACTCCATGTTCAACATGGAGGACACAAGCTGTAAGGTTTTGTGATTTTTGTCGGCATCATATAATAGGGAGCTATGAATCATTTGAAGGCATGTCTGAATTTTACGAACCTGTGAAGCTATGCTTGAACCGCACAGAACAACAGCAGTGATAGACAGAGGACCCATGATTAATCTCACAATGCTTTCCCAGTACAAGGCATAGGAAAAGGATTCGTTTTCAACTTTGAAGAAGGTAACAAGGACTAAATATACACTGAGGCATTGAGAACACAGAAGCAGGAGAGCTGTTAGGGAGAAAGCCCTTTCTGTTTGGTGAGCCAGTTGGTAAAGATGATTGTATTTTTGCATCACTTCAAATACTTGTTTATACTGAGGAGCAAATTTTAAGACATTTTTCACGTTTTCATACATGCCTCTGAACAAAGAACTCACTTTACAGTACATTGCGCAAACAAATATTGCCACTAATGAGGGCACCAAGTACAGAATGGAAAAAGTTATTAATATCATCACACTTCTGACTAAAATCGAAACGATATTGTGGTTGCCGAAAGTCTTGAATACACTGTAATACATTATGTATTCAGGTGACGATTCAGATATAACAAAGCCATAGAAGGCTGTCAATACAACTAAGGTACATATCGATAGAAATAGACTCAAGTTAACCACAGTATTGTTTTGTTTTCGTCGTACATCCAAAAGGTATGCCAAATGATGGCATTTTGTAACTAAACTTCTAACTATGTTCTTTTTACTATTCACATCTTGCCATAGAGCCATGGAAAATAAATTTGACACACAAAATGAAATCAGCACTTCAATTGTAGCAGCACCATGGGAATAAAGAATTGTCCAACTAACTAGGGCGTATACTTGCATCACATGCAATATTAATGGGTACAGAAATTTCGCTACTTTATTCGCAAATTTCTTAACTGCAGAATTTTGCACTTGAATTTTATCCTCATCTCTCGATTTTAAAATATCTATCCCCAGAAATTTAAGACAACACCATAGTATTCCGCATCCACTGAAGCGGTCCATTTTTCCGCTTTCTGACGTCAACATAGTTTGAAACTTTTGGTTATATAATCACTTATAAATCTTCGCCGAGAGAAAATTTTCAGTCGCCTCGAAAAATATATTGATTTAAGTACGATATATATATTTAATCTTGTTTCGCGGACATAAAAATGATAAATCGATAAACACAATGAGGATGCCTTTTTCCCTACCCTATCATTCTTTAGATAGTTTTATTGATACTTTTTTATATTTTGACAGATTAAAGATTGAATTTATTCTTAACAAAGGATCTCAATTTGCTATAAGAAAAATCAATACACTTTATTGTGCTGAGTTCATTTTTTTATTATCTTACCTTGATTTTTGATTGTTAGCTAGGTAGTTTAAGTATAAAAACACGCCCATTTATTGTCAGTAGTCGGTTGGAACAAGAAGTGATGCATTGTTGTTTTTAAATTTGCTAATTATATTTCTTTTGCAGAGAAATAAATTCGTTTAACGTCCTAACCAACTAAATATAATGCTTCTTGTCAATCGTTATAAATTAGTCGATATCTAACTTTTGTCGCATTAATAGATAATTAGCAAAATAAGCCTGATGAAACTTCTAAAAGACATGAACTAAATCTTTGTTCTTTTGATCTGAATATTTATAATACATTCGCACGAAACTTCTAAGGCTCCTGCTGTTTGTTCTTCATACTGAATAACACGCCTTTTTCCTTAATGCGAAAATTTTTCAAATTTTTTTAGGTAAAATAAGTTTTGGATTTTCTTCAAAGAATATCGTCTATTTGGGTTTTCTTCAAATATTATTGGACCATCTGTGAACAGATCATTTACTAAAGTAGCAATAAAACTAATTAATTAAGACCAAATTTTCACTCAGCCTTGATTTCAGTTGATACCAAGACTGCGTGAAAATTTGGTATTTTAAATTATTTTTTTTTGAACATCTATGTCTTTTTACTTTCGTATTTTAAATATTATCGAACAGTCCAAGATTCCTTTATATTCAGACATTTAATTTTTTCTTACATATGTTAAAGACAGGTACTGGAAAAAATTGGTATTTTGTTCTTAATTTTGACAAAAAGACAATAAAAATTATTCATCATGAGAAAATTGGCACATTCGCTCAATAATATTTCTCTATAGATGCTTGTATTTTAACGAGCCAAGAAAATTATTTAACGTATAAAATTATTTTTAAATTTACAAATTCGATCCAGATTATAGAGTCTATTCAATAGCATAGTGAGATATCTTATATGCATGCAAAAAAAAAACTTATATTGTACTGTTTTGGATCCTTTTGATGGATAGAAATCAATCTTTTCGTTTACTGCTTAAACATCTAAAAATGCTCGATGGAGACGGCCTTTATTAAAATACAAACCATTCAATTCTCATCTCATTTTATTGGAAAACTGAAAATTTCAAAATGAGCTTTTTATTGAAATTAAATGAATTACAAAAAGAAGTCTTTATTGCAAGATTACCTCAAACATGCAATTGATTTTCATTTTCTAGAAAACTCTCATTAGCGAAATGAATGCCTAAATGAAAAGTCTTCATTTTATTTCATACTATTGTTTGTAAAAGAATAAAATTTGCATTCATAAAGAAAATAATCCATAATAATAATAATTTTTGAGAACGCATTGGCAGTTTGATATTTCATGCGAAGAAATGAGATATAAAATTGAAGTAAAAAGTGAGGACGATCGATGAAAGAGAAGTCAAAATCCATTTGGAACGAAAATTTTACAATGATTAAATTGCTTTCTATATTAATTTTTTGCACACAAATGGGCTGTCCCAAACGTAAATGACGCTCTTTTTTTTCTAGCAGCGTTATAAAAAATTATTTATTAACAATAGACAGAAAATTAAAAAAAGAATTAAGAGGCATACTTGCCGATCACTTTACCAAATCTTTTTCTAGAACGCAGGACCAACTTGTTTAACCCGGCTTGGCAGAAATCACGTCCCTGACCATTGAGCCAGTGTTTTCACATAACTGTCTGCAGAGAGCCTTGTTCCAGATAAGTAATTGGAACCCAGATTGCGTGCCAAATCTGGGCTGTTTGGGAAGTGGCTCCAGACTTCCCACTTGAACTTTTGCAGCAATTCCTGAATTTTGTGAGCATTATAGGTATTTTGAGGCTGGAGGATGACAACATCACTCAACATGATAGGGCGTTTGTGTCGGATGGCTTCACGATGGACCAGTGACTATTTCCTTTTTCCAAAATTGAAGGAATACTTATCTGGAACAAGGTTCTCTTCAGACATCAGTAATATGAAAACAGCTGCCGTGAACTGGATCAATGGGCAGGGATGTGATTTCTACCAAGTCGGGTTAAACAAGTTGGAAGAGGCGGACCGAGGCCCGGGCAACTGCCAGAAGTCTTGGATGGTGCCAAAGTGGGAGTGTGAAAAAAAATACGTTTTAATAGACATGAGAACTCCCAAAAATAATTTTCCTTTTGCATTGCTGCCATCTCCCCTTATCCTGAAAAAATCATTAAGCCCAGTGGATCTGAGGATTTTTCAGACTCGCTGGCGAGGGAATTCCTAACTGAAAACTATCTGCGATCCACCATGTGTGAACAGTTGGTCTAACAGTCAGACCAGTTAAACGAAATTTTTTGCAGAACACTGAAATTGAGGGAATAATGAAACATTTTGCTGATAAAAAGGCAAGAAAAGTTAATTCCTGAACAGAATTTTTAGTACTCTGTTAAAATAAAGTCACATATTTTAAAATAAATTCGCTGAATATATTATTTTAGTTTCAATAATGTTGGCATGTCGTGAGTGTAATTTGCAGAGTAACGCAGATACCAGGCAGTTTAAAATACAAAAGAGCTTTAATCCAGTTTACTGTTAAAAAATAAAGACATGCTGCTGTCTTGCAGCTCACACACTCAATGACAGCCATCCATTCGACTGACTCTACTTCTACTTGACTGATAGCTTAAAAACACAAATGAACAATATATATAGATTGTAACAACCAATCAACTTCGACTAGTGCCGTAACTTCGGCTACGTCATGAAAATTAACCAATGAGATGCTTTCATTCAGTGACTGAACAAGTTCATTTGAATTCCAACAAATAAGACCAGTAATCTTATAGTAATAGATCTTAAATATATCTGAAGTATAAAAATTCTCACCGTAATATTATTAAGTCATATTTATAGGTAAACGTGCATATTTTTAAATAATTTTATACTTTCACTTTACATTTAGAATGCAGACATTATAGAATTTAAAAAATACATTCGCTGGGATGGAGGGCGCCATATTGTTGACTTACCCGGTTGGTAACGTTACCTCGGGCCGCTTCTGCAAGTTGATCCTGCGTTCAGATAAATGCCTAAATAGATTTGGTGATTATGTGGAAAAGTTATCGGCAAGTATGCCTCTTAATTCCCTTGTGCCGAAACATTGGCCACAAGAGGGCGCTGTTGCGCGCGCCTCAGTACCTCCAATGTAAAAATGATAGTAGTTGTAATTTTGTATCGTTTGCGAATGTAAGCCGCGTCGCGGCTATAACGTCTATATCATTAAAACTATATCATCAAAATGCACCGACATGAGTATCCTTTCGTCGTGGTTGTTTTATACTACAAAAATCCCCTTGGAATTGCAGATTAATATCGTTTAATCGCTTGCATTTTCTTTCCATTGTTAAGAAACAATTTTTTGTTGCCCTTGTAAACTTTTTTTTGGATCCATCCTCGTAGTTAATGATAAACTGGGCTGAGGAAAATTCAAGTTAAGAAAAACTTGACAGAAGGGAAAACTAAAAAATTGCAGAAATTTACCATCCAGGTTTACTTTACGATTGAATTTACATTAGTATCCATGAAATGTGTGTGCAATTTAAAATAGTTACAACTTTCTATATATAGAATGAATCTGCATGAAGTATTAGAATGCTTACTTTATAGTGATATTTTTTGTTCTTAAAAATGTTATTTTTAAAAACTTAGCCAACGAATTATTTTTTTTTCTTTTTATGGAGAATCCAGTGACGGAGTGAAATGTCCGTTTGCACGTATCTGCAAGGACAGAGCAACATCAGAGGGTCTTCTTTAGGGTACAGCTTGCCTCATTTTTATACAGTTGTAAATAACTTGACTTCTTTCATGTTTGTAAAGATGGAATTTTGTAATTGATTCTTCACTCCCTTTCTCATTTGCTAGAGTTTTGAAAACTTCTACATTTTTTTGATGACGATGTCCTATTTCATTATTTTCAGAACTTAATTATTAGTTAATCCAGTCATTTAATTAAATTTTGATTACAAACGTTATTTGAAGATGATGCAACATGTAAGCATGTAGTTTAACTTAATAGTTAATGACTCAGGTAAAATTAAGATGATTCAGTTAAAAAACAAAGTTAAGGAAGAGAAGCGGAAAAAGTGCAGAAATTTCACCATACAGGTTTATTTTTCGATTGAATTTACATGATTATTCACTGTCGATATAGACACGCCATGGGAATCACCTTAGATTTCTCAATATCCTTGGTAAAGAAATTTATCATCTAGAAAGAAAAATAAAAGCAGCCAGAAATTCAGGGGAACTTAATAACGCCACAATAGAACTGCAAACATTAATCATAAATGCATGCAACAAAAGTTTCAAAATCAAAAAGCAACTTCTCATAACAAAACCAAACTGGTGGACAGAGCAGCTAGAAATTCATAAAAAGAAAGTTAGAGCACTAAGAAGGAGAGCACAACGGGCGCCAGAAATTGAAAATCAAGCAAGATACCAAGTCTTTAAGAAAGAGAAAGCGAAGTACAAAAGGCATATTAAGCAAGCAAGGAATATGGGTTGGAGAAAATTCTGCAGCGCAGCCTCCCATCCCTATGGGAAGCAGTACAAGGCGGCGTTTCGAAAATCAGTTTTCCCATCTCAAATCCCGTACTTGATGAACGGAGACCCAAAGGGAAGTCTGCAAGAGGCAGCACAAAACATTCTGGAGCAGATTTTCCTTTCCCCTGCCATTCCCACAAATTACAATCTAACCACCTCAACACAGCCACCTGATCCTCCATTCTCCCCCCAAGAAATCTCGGCGGTAATAGAACATCTTCCGTCAGGCAAAGCCCCGGATATAGATGGAATCGACAACCTCCTAATTAAAATCATTCACAAGCGCTTCAATAATATCTTTCCAACCCTCTTAAACAAGTGTCTGCATCTAAGCTGCTTCCCGGATTCCTTGAAAATAGGAAATATTATCTTATTCCAGAAAGGAGGAAAAGACCAGCGGCTGGCCTCCTCTTATCGTCCTATTTCACTCTTACCGACAATAGGGAAGGTGTTGGAGAAACTTATGACTCAGAGGCTGACTTATCATCTGGAATCCACCAACAGCCTGAACGACCGACAGCATGGCTTAAGAGAAGGCAAGTCTGTGGATACAGCCATCAACGAGCTACTAAGAAATATTAAAACAGCAAGAAGAGATGGCAAGCATGTCTTAGTGCTCTCTATTGACATCAAGGGAGCCTTTGACAACTTGCAACATCGAGCCATACTTAAGACTTTGGACGCCAGCGCTTGCCCAAGTAACATAAATAGACTCTTTCACAGCCTTCTTCAAAATAGAAAAGTGACACTACTGACCCCACAAGATAGGGCCACAAAGGAACAAAAGCAAGGCTGCCCTCAAGGTTCGTGCAGTGGCCCGGCCCTGTGGAACCTCGTAGCCAACGAAATACTCAATCAAGTCTGGCCAGATAACGTTCATATACAAGCCTTCGCAGATGATTTTGTGCTGGTCATTAAAGCGGATACAAATAAACGCCTTGTAGAAGACACGCAAAGTGCAATAACCCAATTCAGCTCCTCGTGCTCAGAAAATGAACTTGCCATTTCAACAGAAAAAACAAATTATATCTTATTCAGCAAAATGGTAAGAAGTCCCAAGATCACATGGAACGGGTATAAAATAAATAGAGTTAAATCTTTTAAGTACCTAGGGATACACGTTGATGATCGACTCAACTGGCTGGAGCACATTAATAAGCAAGGAGAGAAAGCCATCAAAATGCAGCAAAACCTCAAAAGAATCGCAGGTGGCAATTGGGGAATCTCTCAGATACACAGATGGACTCTCTATAAAACGGTTATTGAGAGAATGCTGGCCCACGGATCTTCAGCTTGGTGTCTAAATCCAACATTCAAAATGAAGATGAAACTTTCTTCGATTCAAAGGCCATTCCTACTCCATATATCGGGAGCTTATCGCACCACCCCAACGACAGCGTTACAAACTATACTCGGCATCCCTCCCCTACACGTGCAATTATAGTTCGAAGCCAGGTTTACTTCAATTTATCGCCTAAGAATCGCTGTTCCCCCTTTCATTACAGATACCCAACCGCATGATCTGGAGATGAAGGCAACAGGCTGGTCCACTCATCCTTCAGAACTTCTCAAACCGAACCAAATCTCTTTTGAAGACGGAGAAGCATATATAGCCCGAAAAGACATTATAAATATTTTCACAGATGGCTCGAAAACCGAACACGGAGTTGGATCTGCCTTCTGAGTCTTGACCAATGACATCTGGGCCTACCAGTGGTCTGCTAAACTCAACGACAACAACACCGTACTTCAAGCTGAACTAACTGCACTTCTCGAAGCAGTAATATACGCATCTCATCTGCCAAACCACAATACCTCTAAAATACACGTAGACAATAGAGCAAGTATCATGGCATCCTCCAATTCAAAGAGCACAAACGAAACAGCAAGAAAATTTTTCAGAATCCTCCTTTCAAATCCACGAATAAAAGTCTCTTGTGTTAAAGCGCATGCAGGCAATGAGAGAGCAGACCAACTAGCAGAAGACACAACACAACATGGGCAACCCTATTCACATACTAAGCTACCTAAACCGCACATAAAAGGCCTCCTCCGGAAGAGGATGCTTGAGGAGTGGCAAACCTCATGGAAGAATGGCGATACAGGCAGGAAAATCTATAACATCATGCCCTCAGTTAGTCTCCGTCCCACTAACTGGATTAGAGAGGATGTTATCTTCTTCTCTCAACATGGACCTTTCCCTGCCTACCTCAAAAGATTTCACCTGCCTGACAGCGATTATTGCAGTTGTGGTGGAATTGGCACGGCACTTCACTATGCCACGGAGTGTATCTATACAGTGTCTTGGCATATGAATAAGCCAGCGCCAAACTTCGAACAAGAATGGCTGAAAAGGGTCGCCAATAACCTCGTCTCCAGGCAGAAAATTCGTGGGATTATCAAATTCATTAGCGAAAACAGAGATCTTTTCCGGCCTCCCTAGCCTTCAACATCCCAGCGAGCTGAACTAAGTAGCTCAATCACCGGGCATTCCACCTTAAAATAAAAGAAAGGTATTTCAACATCTAAAGAAAAGAAGACTATCACGAACTAATAGTGTAAAAGTGAAAATGCCTGTGCTGTCCATAGTGTATATATTTCCTTCTTTTTGCTTATTTTTTCTTTTTCTTAAATAAAATTCCCGTGTCTTGCCCATCAAACCGTTCAGTGACCGGTCTGGCCACGGGTACGGGGGTAAGGGACGGCGTTCTGTTCTGTCGATATCCATATAAATTCATTTTTGAGCCTTCACAGTACAGAAGATTTTTCTGAAACTGTGCTAACCAAATGGAAAGAAAGAACACATGTGTGTATCTTAAGCCGCGTTCCTACGGCCTGTCTTTCCACTAGTTCCGTCCGCGATATTCCCCATTGTCGGAACAGGAAGAATCGATGTGGCTCGTGGGCTTGTAAGAGCATCTATTGTTTCCCGTGTTATGACGGTAAATAGCTCGCGCATCAAAGGAGGGTGAAGCGAACAGACGGCGTCAGTGCAACCGTTTATTCGAGCGCTGCCGAGAGATTTGCCAATCCACGGACCGTGGGAATTCCGTAACTGGTCGGAATTCCACCGTGCACAGTCCACAAGTACGAACCTCGAGCGACTAGAGGTTTGCGAAGCCACACGCTGTGGGAACAAGGCTTTAAGTGCTTGTCGGTACTTAGGGAAGAATCCAACTACTTCTTGATTACGGGACACCTCGCCACTGGTCCCGGAGGCATATTTACAAACCCTACCCTGATAGAACTGAGGCAGGAAAATCGGACAATATGATTGGCTCGCTTCGCCGAGAGCCGATGACGTCGTTCTTTGCTCTCGTGCATGTACTTTTCATTAGTATAATTTCTTGCAGTGTGAGATGTTTTATTTTTTATGATATTTTAAAAAATAATTTAATTTTTAAAAATATTACAACACACGGAAAAATGTTTTCTGTGCTCAACTGTGGGAAAACGGAGAAGAAAAATAGGACGACTCTTGTTTTGTTATGATTGTCGTACGCTACGTGCGAGAGCTGAAAGCGACGTCACTGCTCCTTGTAGCCAATGATATTCACTGATTTCCTGCCTCAGTTCTATCAGGGTAGGGTTTGTAAATATGCGTCCCGGAGACGAGTCCATTGTCAGGATAGTGCTGAGGGCTAGAATCCAACTACTGACAAATTTTTCCTTAGCCAGATAGCATTATTTGTAAATATGAACGCTATTGAAAGTTGTTTTCAAGCAACTTATGTATTATTCCACCTTCCTAGTTTCCAGATTTAGACGTTTTTAATTTTTATCTAGTCAGCGAAATACAATGAAAGTTGCTTAGTTAGAACGGCAATTTTTTTTAGCTTCCTTTTATTAATATTAAGTGCATTAAATAAAAAAATATTTTGCAAGTTTATAAAACTTGAAAACAAAAACTTAAACTTTGAAAACTTGAAATCAAAATGTTTAGAGGACTAAAATTGATGAATCGTGTTGTTTGTTGAATATTTTACACTATCTTTTTTATGATTTGTATTTTTAAACAAATATTATAAAATGAACTCGACTTGAAATTAAATACGTGTATATAAGGATCTTACGATAAATTTCTTTCTTTTTTATAAGTGTTTGTTAAATAGTTAAAAACAAAGAGTTAACTTCTTTCTTATGGTAATTTTCAAATTTTTTCCGAGATTCATTGCATCTTTTAAATAAAATATTATATCGAAATTTCTTTGTTCGCTTTTAGTTGGATAATATTAATTTTCACCAATAGGTGGCGCTGCAACAACCTGCGGACTGGCGTGGAGGCCAATAAGAATGTTTTCGAACATTACGCAATTTACATTTTAAGTGTACAAAAATACAATAAAGAGTTTTGGAAAAAGTGCAGCAAGAGAATTTTTTATCTTTATAGATAAAACAGCTTATCTTAAAAAATTTGCTCTAGAGTTGTATCTTATTGCGTATAATGATGTCCAAATTTAAAACAATAAATCCAGCAATATTACGTTAAAATTTCATAAATTCTGAAGAGATTGCCACCAAACAATGATTTCAGGATTTAAAGTAAGCCTGGTTTAATGCGTTTTATAAAAAAGTAACTATTTATCCTTTTATTTAGAGAGAGAGAGCAGATTTCGAGACTTTTGAGTGAAGGAGTTGTTGAATTAAAACTCAATAATTTAAAAAATATATACTAACAACTTACACATCAGTTTCGAATAAAAAAAATATTATTATATTTACGGTGAAGTTAGCTAGATTTTTTTCACATTTGTTTGAAAACTATCATAATAACCTTAAGTATAGAAAATAAATAAATAAAGAGCAAGCTTCATACATTCATAGCTGGTTGCTGGTTTGCTCTGTGAAATAGCAGAAGTAACGAATTCTTTATAACTGATAGTTCTGAGAGATAAAAGGCAAATTCTGTGTTTAAATACCCGAACATAGACTTCAATTAAGAAAAATCTGTATGAAAATAGTTATTAAAAATAAACTTCCATTAGTGTGCAAAAAATAAATATTGTTTTTATTTTAAATATTGTTCCATCATTATTTTAATTACTATTCAATTAGTGTACAAAAAGAAAAATTTGAATGAAATTAGTTTTTAAAAATATAGCTTCATTAGTATACATAAAGGAAATACTGTTTTTATTTTAATTATTATTCCATCATTATTTTAATTTATTATTACATTTGTGCATATTATTGAGATCTATTGTTTCTGAAACTCACTACAAGATGGTGTCCCTGGAAAGGAACTAATTAACGATTAACTGGTGATTAAGCTCTGAAAATATTGAAATAGTTATTGCTATCGAGATCACACGATATTTCAAGCTTCTAAAACACTAAGAAGTGAGTTAAAACCGAATACGAAATTCCATACGGAAATTTACCTAACGAAAGATTACGAAAAACACAAAAAAAATCAAGGTGGGTAAAAATTTTTAATAAAAATCGAAGACAGAAAACTCCCGACTTATTTTTAGTGTTACAGAAAACACATTGTATTGAAACGATATATTGTTACTCAAACTCACTCCCAGATGTTGCACTGGAACAGAACCAAAATCTAATTTAATTAACTATAGTTCTGAAAATATCAAAAAAGTGTATTTCTAACAAGATTTACAAAATTTCAAATTTTTAGCACACAGGGAAGTGAGTAAAAAATCGATTACAAAATTCCATATTTAAAAATCTGAAACAAGTCAAGTTAAGTAAGTGTTCCAAAATCGAAGAGGGGAAACTTCAGGTTTATTTTTAGAACTTCAGGAAACGTATTGTTTTCCTAATTGTTGATCTTCCTTCAACAAACAGTTTTTCACATTTTTAGTCTCAGGCTTAAGTTCTTCCACTTCTCTTTAATACAAAGAACAATGACTTCCGAAGTTAACTCTTCCTTTCATTCGTCAACAGTACTTCCCACCGGATCGACTTTCGACAACGGAGACGGCTTGAGACAGATTCCTTCCGCTTCCTTGTCTATTGCATAGCATTATTCTTTGTTTGGGATTCTGTATCTTTGGTTTTCCCATGATCGCAATGTTGGATTTTCCAAAGAGCATTTCGATAGCAGAAGTATTCGCTTTTTAAGAACTGGTAAGTAGGTTGCTTCTTTAAAATAATTTTTCAAGCGGATGACAGAGACGTGTTCTTCGCTATGTAAGTTGTTATTAAGTTTTGTGTTTAACCTGTGTTATTGTTCGTGATATTATAAGCGTCTGTATAGTAACCACAATATATGTCCGGCGTACATTGCATACTGACGATAAGCAATGTATACTGACAATATGCAATAATATATTTCTCTTGTTTTAAAATATTATCTCTGTAATAGAAAGAATCACCCAAATCAATATCAGTCATTGCATACTGACGATATGCGATGACTGACTGACTGATATTGATTTGGGTGGTTCTTTCTAATACAGAGATAATATTTTAAAACAAGAGAAATATATTAACTCATTTTTTCTTTTCTTTTGGCATGGTCAGTTTTAGCTGAATACCGACGAGTTCCATTTCTTTAAGATCTTCTAGCAAAATATTCTTTATATTAAGAAGATTAGATTAGATTATTAAATCTTAGATTATTATTCATATCTTTTATAAAGACTTTAACTTTAAAATTCTATAATTGAAGGTGTAAATTTATGAGCCATTTAGAGGTTTAAATTACTTCATAAAAGTAAAATTTATGAAAAAATTAGTTTTGTGTGAATGCTTATTAATTGTAAGAAGCTAAATAACTGTATGAATTATATTATTGCTTACATAAAATATTATACAATAGTGTGTTCTCGATGAATATACAGTATTTTAATACTTTCAGAACTTAATTATCAGTTAATCGATTAAAATAAATTAAGCTTTGATTACATATGAGAGGAGCAATCTTATAGCAAATTTGATAAAAAGTTATTC
Source organism: Araneus ventricosus (assembly GCA_013235015.1). Taxonomy (NCBI): domain Eukaryota; kingdom Metazoa; phylum Arthropoda; class Arachnida; order Araneae; family Araneidae; genus Araneus; species Araneus ventricosus. Next base: position 930 of record BGPR01029552.1, on the reverse strand, counting down.
CAAGATTCTATAAAATTTATAAACATAAATTATGAAATATATGAAATACTAAAATATATAAAATAATAAATATAAAAAGGCTTTCACATAACTGCAATGAATAGTCGGAAGTAGCATGTTTTTTTAAATCAAAAATAAGGAGGTAGAAACAAAATCCTACTGAAAACAATATTATAAGGCAATGAATTCGCAATAGATATCACAAACAAGAAAATCACTAAACATTCATTCAACATTAAAAATTTATTATAAATTCGATTAAAATTCCAATTTTCTTAGGGTATTTCTAACAGGGACACACAATTCTATGGTTTTGCTTCGGCCTCCATATTTTTTATAAAATTATTTCATAGATAATGTGTTAATTTTCATGAAAACAATCCAATATTTATGAATAAAATTTTTACACTTAAACACAGCGCAGACTATTGCTTTAAGCCGATAAAGCTAAAGAGCTTGAAATTGATACAAATAGAATGACATAGGTCTCTTTCACATGTATAAAATCTTCCATTTGAATGACATAGATGTATTCAGAAAAATTTGAAATCTGACAAGCTTAATTTGGGGTATATTATTGACTGGACAATTGCTTTAATTCTTCAGGTTTCTGGTATTTAAATCGTTCTTCTTGCTTTCACTTTTTGTTCTACGAATTCATGGAAACGAGACTCCCGACTGCAATCACAGCGAGAGATCCACGTCCTATTTAGATGCTGCGGTGGATATGATAACGAAGGCGAAGATCTTCTTTCCTACATGTGAGTAAGATTTTTGATGCTTGAAATTTGATTAATAATTAAATTTCTGAAATAGGAAGAAAATGAAAGAAAGCTGCAATTCTCCCCTCCGATTTTTTTTTTGCATATTTTCACATGCTGCCATGTTTTGATTTAACTGCGTCGTATAGTGTGACAAAGATATAAATAC
>BGPR01029551.1:2920-13102 GCA_013235015.1 Araneus ventricosus | reverse complement strand
GCAGAGGCTGATGACTAACTCAGCTACTGATAAGAAAGGAGTGAACAGGTTGCTATTTTTCTAGGAATCAGAGTTTTCTCAGTTATTGGGGCCATAAAATGACCACCTCGCGTCCTCCCGGGTAAATAAGTAGGTATGATAAAACAAGAAGAAATTCTGCACGAGTCCATAAAAGCATGGACTCGCTTTACTTGTTTTGTAAATTATGATTTTGTAAATTTACTTGTTTTGTAAAATTTTGTAAATTTTACTAGTGTAGAGCAAATCTAAATTTATGGCTAAAATATGATCAGAAGTAGAAATATTTTCGCTCATTTTTGCATTAGAAATGAAATCAGATCTTAGCTTCAGAGCAAAGTGACCTCAACATACTTGATGATCTTTGCAAAACTGTAAGAGAAGATGATGACTCCGCCCCCTATACCCGATGTGACGATGGCTTCCACTTTTTCCCGCCTCCTCTTGAAATATTGACCAATCATGAGGGATGACGTGACTCGAGCGAGGCTCAGACCTAGTGCCATGACGAAACCGTAACTTAGGAACACCTAAAGAATAAAGAATAAAAGAGAATAAAATCTGAAAAAAATGAACATTTAACATTTTTTCTACAAAATTAGCGGTTGCATCGGTCACCAAACACCTCCACATTCGCTAAAGTTAATGCTTTAGTACTGAAGTTTATATCAAAGAATGAGAAGCTTTATCGAAATTTTTTCTGTCACAAACAGGAACTTCAGAGATTTTAAAATGCTTCCGGATCCAGAGAAAACCAGCGGGAGTGGACTCCTCTAAACTTTCTTGTAAACTTTCCCAAAAAGGTGCTGTTTCCCCTCCCCTACGCGTGGATAAAAAAAATTCGAACCTACTGTAACCCAGAATCCAATGACTATCAGAAGGTTTCTCATTGTAGATTATAGTGATTGTAAAATATTTACGTAAAGACTCAAATTCAAGGAGATGCGTACCGATTAAATGCGAACCGATTTTCCACTCTTACCGTCTCAAGGACAAAGTGGCTTAATCTTCCGCGTGCACAGGCTCTGCTACTAGAGATTGCTACCAGTACGCATGCGCATGGAGTTCGTTTCAAAAGTGAACAAGTATGCGTTTATACAGACCGACAGACAGTCAGCCCGTTGACGGATTTGGCCCAAACTTTTATACAGACCTACATTCATGACGATAAAATTGTGTACCAACTTTTATCCACCTAGCTATTCAAGTTTTTGAGTTATAGTGTTCGCATGACCGCAGACAGACATATAGGCAGACTTCCCTGAGATGGATTTTGTCCAAAATTTGATAGAAACATACAAATTATGTTTAAAGACCACATACCAAATTTCATCCCCGTAGCTCTAATAGTTTTCGAGTTATCGTGTTCACAGACACACAGACATAATTCCAAAATTGTGTTTTTCGGACTCAGGGACGTCTAAAACGTGGAGATTCGTCAAAATCTCGAGTTTGCAGTGCTCTAACTTTTTTTGCTGAAAGATATATTTGGCGTGTAATTCCGCTTAGTGTCATTTTGACTTCAATAAGTCAGTAAAAGGACTTTCAGAAACCGTACTCATATTTAAAAGAATAATAATTCCAAAGAGGATACTTTCTAGTTTATTAACTCATTTTTGCCTATGACTCTTTGAGAGTAGAAACATTGGTGCTTTGATTTCTTCAATCCGAAACTAAACAGTGAACACATATTTTCGGATGATTATTTTGATTTTTGCCGATATACTAACAAGTATTAACTTTTGATATTATTAATATATACGTTACAGTCAATGTGATTAATAGGTTATTATACACATTATGACTAGATCTTTAAGCGGTTGTTATACATAACAACCGGATTCTTTTGGTGGTTATTATTAACTAGCAGTACGCGCACGGCGTTGCCCGTGGACTTTAACAAAATGAAAAAAAAAAAAAAACGCCCACAATGACATGAAAAAGTTTTGAAAACAAAATCAAAACAAAAGATACACATTATTTGATTTTCTTGCTTATTTTTTTTTCGCGCTACAGTACAATGTACGTTAATCCAAAACAATATTGCAAAATTGGAACGTGAAAATGATTATTATACAGCAAGCAAAATATAAAATAGAATCCGAAAATAATAATCGAAGTAATTCATTCAGGTGAAGGTCATGACGTATCCCGCGCGTCCGCCGATCAAAATTGCCAGCTACGTTCCGAAGAAGTGCCGCGCGAGGAACTCGATCGAGAAAAATAACTCTCAACGGCACAGAAAAAAAAAATTAATTTAAAAAAAACGGAAGAAGATATTTTAACCGTTCTTGTTTTAAATCCGACAGAACCGTTCTCGTTATAAGCTGAAAAAAAATTGAAAATAATAGTGTTATTAGAAAGTCGGATGCGACAAATTTAAAAACAAAAGTAACATCTCGATGGCAAAACTGGGTATTTTTAAAAAAATTCTCAAAATTCAGTAAATTACGTCAGAAATTCAAAACTAACTTCATTAGAACGGAAATCGCGTGCTCTTTCCCATGGTCTATCTATTTTTGTCGTACATTTATTCGAAACCATTCTATTGAGAAATTAGTGAGAAAAATCAACCAAAAGAACACAAAACATTAAATAAAAAAATTTTTAGATTGAAATTTAAAATTTCGGCTTCGAGGTGCATTCAGTCACCATTACGACTACCTGTGTGCCAAATTCCATGGCTGTAAGTGCGATAGATTCGTCTGGACATCGCAGACAAACACACACACACACGCACACAAACATTGCCTTTTGTAAGTATAGATAGATAATAACCGATTGCTCACATTGACCGTAACATATGTATTTTTTAAAATGCTATTTAAAAATACGTGTTTAGAATTAAAAGATAAATTCTAATGCGGAAATTCAAATTGCAAAACAGAAAATGTTCAAAAAGAGTCAACGATATTAGCTACGACAGGATATTCAAGAATTGCTTAATATTGCATGCAGTTTACCTAATATCTTTAGAATTAAGAAGTGAATTTAAAGAACTTTTTAGATAATGAAATTTCCAAGATCATAATACCTTTAAATATAGCATTATTTAACTTCATTGCCATTGTATTTTAAAAATTAAATTTATAAATGAGCAAAACAAAAAAAAACCCTGTGTCTCATTTCAGTCAAAATCACATCTCTGTCTCTACTAATGATCAAGATGTATGTCTGTCTGTGTGTCTGTTGGCGTTCTACAGAACAGAGCGTTGAACCTAGAGCTACCAAATTTGGTACAGGTATACTTTGGAGGGTGGGAATGTGCACCTCGGAGCCATTTTTTTCAATTTGTTATTCAAATTTTAATTATTAAAAAAATTAGACAAATTTTGGCCGGTGTAGGCCGTTCTTTCTTTCTCGTATACGAAGTATGCAAAGAGAAAGTATTATAATCGTCAAAAAATTCGAACTCGAGATTTTGACGAATCTCCACGTTTTAAACCTCCATGAGTCCCAAAAAAATTTTGGAATTATTTCTGTCTGTCTGTGTGTGTGTGTGTCTGTCTGTCTGTGAACACGATAACTCGAAAACTATTAGAGCTACGGGGATGAAATTTGGTATGTGGTCTTTAAACATAATTTGTAGGTTTCTATCAAATGTTGGACAAAATCCGTCAAAGGGAAGTCTGTCTGTCTGTAGGTTCGAGGTCATGCGAACGCTATAACTCAAAAACTTGAAAAGACAGACGGATAAAATTTTATACACAGTTTTATCGTCATGAATGTAGGTCCGTATAAAATTTTGGGCCAAATCCGTCAAGGGTTGACTGTCTGTCGGTCCGTATAATTTACTATTGAAGAGAATCCGTTATCTCCACTCGCATGCGTGCTGGAAGAACGGAGAGGAATTTCATTACGGAGTAGAGAATTACGTCAGTTTGTCCTTGAGCCGGTAAGAGAAGAAAATCGTTACGCATCTCATCGAATTTCATTTTTTGCCTACATATTTTTCAATCACTATAATGAAAAACCTTCTGATAGTCATTGGATTCTGGGTAACAATAGGTTCGAATTTTTTTAGCCACGCGGGGGAAGGGGAAACGGCACCTTTTTAGGAAGTATACGAGAAAGTTTAGGGGAGAACACTCCCGCTGGTTTAAAGAATAACTTCCGAAATAATAATCGGACGAAAATTATTTTTATACCATTTTGAAGCGTGAATTTTCATCTTTTTAATGGTGTCAGTTTAAACTGTGTATATTATTTTGGCGAATTTTAAAATCTCTTTCAAATCATTGTCTACTGCTCGCAACTCATTGATGGTCACAGAATGGACAACATCCCTTGCGGTCAAGGTCGTTTCCTCTTGGAGGGTGCAAGACAAAGATTACCCCCTTTTCCCCCTTCTTCGAGATGACGTGGAAGCACTTCGCCTCCCCGTACTGGGGTGTGCTTTAGCGATATTCGCAGTTCTCTACCGCGAAAAGTTTTTTTTTCCACCCTCTAAATTTTAAATGCTTATATTTTACAATTTTCAAACATTTTAAACCCATTTTACTCGTTAACTACTCCAAATCTATTTTGAAATGTAGAAAGTGACCTTTTCTGTGATATTAAACTTAATTCTATACCACTTTTTACTTTCTCGTACACGAAGTATACAAAGAGAAAGTATTGTAATTGTCAAAAAATTCGAACTCGAGATTTTGACGAATCTCCACGTTTTAGAGCTACCTGAGTCCGAAAAACACAATTTTGGAATCATGTCTATCTGTGAACACGATAACTCGAAAATTATTAGAGATACAGGGATGAAATTTGGTATGTGGTCTTTAAACATAATTTGTAAGTTTCTATCAAATTTTGGACAAAATCCGTCACGGGAAGTCTGTCTGTCTGTATGTCCGAAGTCATGCGAACACTATAACTCAAAAACTTGAATAGCTAGATGGATAAAATTTGGTACACTGTTTTATCGTCATGAATGTAGGTCCGTATAAAATTTTGGGCCAAATGCGTCAACGGGCTGACTGTCTGTCGTTCTGTATAATAGCATACTTGTTCGACTCCATGCGCATGCGTAAATGCCTGTGCAAAGAAGGGATACTCCGAAAACTTGGCAGTTTGCCAAAAACCAATTCTGGCGGCGAGATTTTGTAAGGGAGCAAATATTTAGGGCGTCTCGTTTTACTTGCGTATTGGAAGCAATCTCTGCGCATGCGCAAGCTATTCTCCTGTTTTCTTCTCCGCACGCGGAACTTGCATTGCTAGAGTTAGATAAAAAAAAATAACAAATATTGCGAAGTTTTAATACATACGTATCTTTTTGAATATGATTCTTCACCTCAATATTTTACTATCACTATAATCAACAATGAAAAACCTTCTGATAGTCATTGCATTCTGGGTTACAGTTGGTTCGAACTTTTTATCAACGCAGGGGGAAGGGAAATGACAAATGTTTGAAAAGTATACGAGAAAGTTTAGGGGAGGCCACTCCCGCTGGTTTTGAGGAATTTTATCAAACTTTTATTCCTGTTTCAAATTATACGTTCTTTACCAATTCCTTCAAGAAACTCAATTAGAATACCACAATCAGGGAGAAACAGATAATGAAACATCAAATTATAAGTGAATATGGCGTATGATTCATAATGTTTTAAAAACTGTCTAATATTGGCTCGAATTATAGAGTTTATTATATTTTTTATTTCACTTTTTTTCCTTGTACCATTTTTGTTAAAATTAAAGTGCATTTGAAATTGTAGCAACAATTTCAAACAAATATTTGAGAAGTAGCAGCTAATAATTGCATTCATTTACAGTTCTCTTAAGGTATCCGAACACGTTCGGGGCCCTTTTTTTTAAATTGTGAAATAGAAACACCAAAATATGTTTTTTAGATCCGAATTTAATAAAGATTAATATTAGAGTATGATTTTTGAGTATAAATTATTATAACTTTACAAAAATCTTGAATTTATGCTGCTTTTTAGAGGAAATTCCCCAAAACTGCAAACATGCTAGAGGTCAAACTTTTGTAATAATTCAAATAAAACTAATACTAAAATAAACTACATACTATTGACTAGTGCTTGTACAAGAATCTTAACATTCTTTGTATAAATAAAAATTTTAGAGCTAATCGAACAATCATTATAAGATTTTCAGCAAATTTCCATGTCATTTTTCAGATAAAAGACCATAATTAAAAAAATCTTGTTACAATATACATTATTCTAGTACATTCACTAGAGACACATTTGAAGAAAGTGTTCACAAAATTTCAGAACAATCGAATGATAATATCTTGGGTTATCATGCTTGAAGTGTGAAAATTATGCATAACATCTAGTTTTGAGAAAAATCAAATTTTAGTTTTGCCACGCGCTTAAATTAAGTATCTAAACTTAAAAAAAAATTCCTAAAAATGTAGTAACATCATATTAACTTGAAAAAATGCAGTTTAAAAGAATTTTTGACAGGATTCTGTCCTTTAAATGACAACTTCCGGTTAATTAAACGCCCACTTCCGGTTTTCGGTTTGTTATAAAACAATTAATATCTCATCTTCTAATTAACGTACCGACAAAAGTAAATATGCTTTAGAAAGGTAAATGAATGAACTATTCAAATCATCAAAAATCAAAAAATGGGAATTTTGACCGAAAATCGACTTTTCAACGTGTTCGGATATCTTTAAATTTCATTTACGAACTGGAAATTTAGAACTTTGAATTTATGCATCTAAAGATGATCTTTTTTGTACTGTTGCATTTTGGATGCATTTTTATTTCATTTTTAATTTTAGAACTAATTGTTCCAGCTAAAAACGCCAACTAAATATAATTTTTTTTCGTGACATTTTTCTTGATATATGATAATCATTTGTTTGAGTTTTCAATTGTTTTTTTTACAGTTTATTACGCTTAAAAATTTAACGCGGAAATTACCTCTTCTGATAAATAGCTTTATTTAAACAATTAATAACATTAAATAAAACAATAACTAATTCAAATTATTACATATGTGCATTTATTGATATAGCTGAATCATTTTAGGTTATAAGTTCTAATATGGGCGGACCAGCTGGTCGCCGAAGGCGGCTAGTTTAACATAAACCCTGCCCAAGTAAAATCATTCTGATGTCTATGAAGCCAATTATTTCTTCTATTATCACAAAGCAACCACCTAAGGATATACACAGTGGCGGACTGGCCAGGTTGCCAGCTTGCCCGATGGCAAGTGGGCCCCCTTAACATAAGACAATTCGGGCCCCCAGGATATGTGTCGACTAAAGATCTTAAAGACCATATTACGAAATTCACTGTCTGAGGAGATCTTGGAATTCCTGTACGTTTCTTTGAAAAGGAATTTCTAGATGATTTGGATATAGAGTACTTATTAACAGATTTGCACAATCATGTAGTGAACTCAAACGTTTCCTGATTTGCCATTAATGAAGTGAACCAAATGTAATACACTTCTATACATTTGAGTTGTAAATCTTTGACAGTTAGAATTATTCTTTTTAAAAAATTTAAAATTGGTAAATAGTTTGTACTTTATTTTCAGTTTGGTTAAAATATTCTCAATATAACAGTATAGTTCCAAAATTACAGTATGCTATACAACCACCGAAATTATTTAATATTTAATCATAAAATTATATTTATATTTGCTATTTATCACTTTCAATAACACGTGTATACTGTATTTAGTCTATACTTATAAAAGGCAATGTTTATGTGCGTGCGTGTGTGCGTGTGTTTGTGTTTGTCTGCGATGCCAGACGAAGCTATCGCACTTACAGCCATGAAATTTGGCACACAAATAGTCGTAATGGTGACTGAATGCACCTCGAAGCCGAAATTTTAAAATTTAATCTAGAAATTTTTTATTTAATGTTTTGTGTTGTTTTGGTTGATTTTTCGCACTAATTTCTCAATAGAATGGTTTCAAATAACTGTACGACAAAAATAGATACACCATCGGAAATAGCACACGATTTCCGTTCTAATGAATTTAGTTTTGAATTTCTAACGCAATTTACTGAATTTTGAGAAATTTTTAAAAAATACCCAGTTTTGGCATCAAGATGTTACTTTTGATTTTAAATTTGTTGCATCCGACTTTCTAATAACACTATTATTTTGATTTTTTTTCAGCTTATAATAATATATATAATAGAGTTTTAGATTAGGAATAGATTATATTAACTTATTGATTTTAATTTATTATATTTGTAATAAATAATATCAAAAAATATATTTGAGATGGTGACGTAGATGTGATAGGGGCCCCCATTGTCTCATGGCAACCACTCTTTTCAGACCTAGTCCGCCATTGGATATGCAAAAGAAAGGATTCTTTACCTGGTGCATCTGCGAGGCGAAAGAGGTGAAGAGACAGCCCAGAGCAGCTGTTAATCCACCGAAGACAGCGGTCAATCGCGTGCTTTTTCTGCGACAGAAGGCCACGATGAACGGGGACAGGAATAGGCCCAAACTGACACTCAGGGATCCCAACCACACTGCAAGAAAAAAGCAAAAGATTTTATAAAAAATGCTTCGATTTTATACCTGTTTTCTATTATAAGATACTCAACACTTTTCAATTAACCCTTTGAGTACTGAATTATTTGAAGATTTTTATGCCCATGGGAAGGATTTAATTTGTCGCTATATGGATTAATATGTAAAAGTAATACATTTTATTTGGAATATACTTATATTGGTGATATAAATATATTTTTGAAACAGCATTTTAGTTACAAAATATAAATATTTATATAGAACAAGAACCAACTTAAAGTCTAATAATTTTGTACCGTGTAGTATTTTTCAAAACATGTCGGTAAATGCAAAGGTACCTGGCATTGTTTGCATTGCCAAGTGGTTTCTTTTCTTATTTTATGTTCATAACATACGCGACACCGTTTTGTAGGGTGTTTCTTTAATTCTGTTGCCGGTATATTCTCCAGAAAATGTGCCCAATTTTTCGCTTGCAAACGATGTGGCGCATCGCTGCTTGTAGGACGCCCACGGATATTATAATTTGGCAGGACCACTTGCGCCAATAATTCTTCTTAAATTCAGATGACGAGTCAGACTCGTCCACCGTAACTTCGCCCAAGTAAGCAGATGACGAGTCTCACTCGTCAAATGTACCCAAAGGGTTAAACAAAGTTTTTAAATTGTGGATTCTTTCTTACTTCAGAAAGTGCATGAAATTTACATTTTTAGACAAAATTCCATACTGGTTGAAGGTTATTTATACACTGGAAAATCCCCCGTCATGGTATGACGGGTGCAAATTGCCTCTTCATTCGAGAGATTTTCCGTCAAATTTGACTTGTTGAAATAGATATATATGCGAGAGAAATGTTTAACATGGATTGAAAACAAACAAAATAAACATATGTTTTATGACAGGAAATATTTTTATTTACATATTCCTTTACTCAAAAACCTCTGGGTAAACAACATTCCGTGTGAAGTATTTTTCGTTGTTTAACAATTTCGTTATAAATCAATAACCCTGAAATTCTCAGCTTGTCAAACGTAAATCAAAAGTTAAAATTTCAAAGGAATACTTTTTCGAAATTCTAATCAAATCCAAGCACTTCTCTGCTTGTCAAACGTCGCCAAAAAATATTATCAAATTATATCATCAAGATTGCAATATATAATCAGATGCGTCGTGGCGTCCGAACTCTACCAAACGCATGATATACCACTGACGTCATTTAATTATTTTAATCAACTCTCTATTAAAAAACGGAAATTAATTTGAAATATATGATTAATATAATTTACAAGTTCTCGGGAACTATTGATCATAGAGAGGTAAATTTTATATCGATCGATAGTAAATTTTATTTCACTCTTTTAGAGCTATTAAATTTGAAATCAGAACGACAATTACTCTTTTAAATTTAAAATGACTGAAATTTAGGTGCTCTAACAATGAAATAATGCTGTTTAACGTCTCGCAGTGCTATGGCTCGAGTTTTATTGTTGGTGACGTCAGAGCGTTACCGGATCAGTGAGAGACAGATTAGGAGTAATGATTGAGGAGTTTTGAATTTAACGCAAACAACTTTATTGATCACATTTCAAACTCATTTTGGACTGTCATCGCAGCTTCGTCCCAAACGGGTTTATGCATCCATTGCTTCACTCTTATGTTAAGAAACCAGTGGCGAATACAGGATTCGGT
>BGPR01029550.1:0-19217 GCA_013235015.1 Araneus ventricosus | reverse complement strand
TTCTGCCATTTAATATTAATTTAAGAAGAAAAAATTAATATTAAATGGAAGAAGATGGTCCGATTCTTACCATTCTAGGTAAATAATCAATATGAAAGTTTTTAAATCTGATAAATCTGAGCAGAACTTTCGTCCTAAAATATTCACTGGATTTAATTCTTATTTTTTATATATTTGAAATTTATGTTTGGTGAATTTTTAGTCATTTAACCCAATTTTTAAATGAGAATGTTATGACATTATTCATGCATATTTAAACAGAAAGTAAATTAAATTAACATCATGATTCCATTATTTTTGCTGCTCAAAGAAGCAAATCTCTATTATCATTTAATGGAGATCTTTGTATTTAAAAGCCGCTTATCTAATAAAATTAAATTTTTAGTAATTCAGGCATACTTCTCAGAAATTTATTGCGGTAATATTCTGCTTGTTCCAGTTACTCTGTCCAATCCAATTACTTTCAAATAACAAAAGGTTTGTAAACAGTAGCACCACAGTATTCTATATCAGACTTATTAACCAAGTTTATAACCTTTCCGTGGGTCATAACATGCTCAAACAAAACAAAAAATAGGCTTCTTTAAATCCTTTATTACTTTGAATTCACCAGATTTTACACATATTATTAATTTAATAACCGTTACTTTTATAAAATTTACAGCAAATTGCAACAAGCAATCTGTCACTGGCCAGGATTGCAATAGAAGGTTTTGATTACAGCAATGAAATGAATGATGAAATTCCGCAAATTTAAATTTAAAAGAAGAGTTTACGGCTTGAACACATTCATTTCTCAGTTTATTGGTTATTATGTATTTTTAGTCACTCTCAGTGAGCTTGGTTTCTCAAATGCTTATTAATATGGAATCCTATAATAATTTTTTTCATTTCTTTCTTAATGGGATAGAATTTTGATTTTTTTGCAATTAGGTATTCTTGATGACAATACTCTGTTTTAATATTTTCAAGACTGAATTATCATTCAATTGAGTATTTTAATTAAATTTTGATTCCATACTAGTGGTGCTACCTGGTAGTGAATTTAAGAAAACACTGACTACAAGGTTCCTTAGTATTCAAAAATTCAATTGCAAATTAAGGAATAAATAGTATAAAATAATTAAAATGAAAAAATATATACTTTTTACTACACAAATAAGTCTGTTTTTGAAAATTGTTTTTTTATTAAAATTATTCCTATTCCGGTATCATGAGAGCCTTTCTTTAAATTAACCCTTTAAATAGCCGTTTTTGTTCTGGTAGTGGTGTAATATAATAACTTTGGAAGTAAGATTAATTTAAGAAAAGAAATCAATTTAGCTTATTGGACGGCATTAATTATTTGTTAATTAATTAAATTAATTAATTACCAAGTCATGACACTTCGTTATGGATTGAGATAAGATACTGGAACATCGAGGCTTCTGATTCATTTGAAGATTTGTCGAGAACTTGCGCCACTCTTAAAAACTGAATTTAAAAATCCATAAATTTTGTGGCAATCATACTTGCCACGGCCTTAGAAAGGGTTAAACCATGAGTTCATAGGCTCTTACCGAACTTTTGGATTAACTTAAAGGTGAGGGTTCTACTGTATCAGTAAACTTCAGCGATCAACTTTCCTTAATAGCAAGGATACATGAATATAATATATCATGGAATAGGCGTCTAATAGAAATCTTATAAACTCTGTCAGACCTTTCTGTGATGAACACATGTCAAAGTTCGTTGCTGGAGTAATAAAGATAAAAGTGAAACAGGGTTAAACGGTAAAACTGTAAATTGATTCTGCACAAAACTAATATGATTAAGACACAGTTAATTAAGCATGCGTTTCCTTTTAGTACAACATTGTATTGTCACTAGCCTGTTAGATAAATGTGCACAGAAATTGTTGAGTTACCTATCTGAGAATAAGCTGCATTGTTTATCGATATACTGCTCATGAAGAGGAACTAAACTAAGGAAATTTAAGTGAATGCTATTAAAGGTATAAATGCATTTTATAATTAATGTTAGGTTGCATAATATGCGCAAAGCCTCTCTTTACAGTCGCAAACAATTAAATAAACTTTCTAATCGGAAAAGATTTTTTTTACATTCCGACTCTTTGAATCACATGAGACATATTACATGTCATTTCGCAATCTGCAAAAAATCATTCTCTGAGAAAAATGTATTCCAATTAGTGTCTAGGATTAAATATTCGAATTAGTGTTGGTAATATCCAAGCATTTTTATTTAAATGTAAGTTGCACTTATCTTAAATAATCCAGAATTTTATTGAATTTTCAATTTCAAATTAGTTTTTAACCGTGAAATTATACCTTTCGTAACTTGTCACTTCTAACATTTTGTTACATCTTAATATATTTGTATAAGGGCTTCAAAAAAAATCTACAGACTAAACAGTCTTGCAAGGAAAAGCACGACTTCATGTTTTTTCATCGAATTCGCATCTAACTGTGCAAGAAACCAAAACAATTCGTTCTCATTGACTCAGTTTAAGGTGTTTTAACAATATTTATAAAAACTGAATCTGGTATGCTTTAGATAAAAAATTTTAAAAATGGCAGTTAAAATTGAACTGTGTTCATAATGTAACATAATAGAGTGCATTTTCTCTTCTCTTTAAATGTTCATCTAAGATCTATTATTTCATCAATGCATAATCATGCATCCTAAAGTGATTATTGTACAATGCAGAAACTTCATAATTACAATACTTCTAGATGAACAACTTCAAAAAATTTGACTGATGCTAGATTTTGCTAACTGTTATTCGTAGACATGGCTCTGATTCAAAATCGATTTAGTTTTCTTTAATAACTGCAGATTCCTAATTCCCTTCACTCCAACGCGTCATCGTCGAACTTCTAAAACACAAATCCAGAAATCCATTGAATTAGAGAGATAGAGGATGAAGGTTTCAAAGCTTCGTTCCAATTAATTAAAAAGATATTCTATTTAGAAAGTCGGTTGGAAGCAAACACCATTTACAAACAGTTTTATATCCACAGCGGAACAAACTATGTAAAGGAAAAAGAGGAAGTATTAAAATCTGCTCAAGCATTTGATTTGTGCGCTCAAATGCCATTTGATGGTACATATGGAGATATACTTTAATTCTTCAGTTTTAAAGCTTCTCCATGCTCAAACGTTGAGGGAAAATTTGTTTGTATTGTTCTCATCGTTCATATCATCTCATTTGACGTAAATGAGACTAATTTATCCACTTCTTAACTGGGGAAAATTAAATATCTCGATGTTTTATTGTTTGCAACACAACTGAGGAAACGGTTTAGTTGCAAATCTCTCCTTACGAAAGGAGTTGTTTGTTCAAGAAAAGGGTTCCATCATATTGAAATGCGTACTCAGTGTCCGTTAACTGAATTTTAGCATCTGTGAAAAGGTTTCGTAAAATAATTTTAAGCGAAATATTTTTCACTTTGCCATTAAATTTATTATCAAAATTATGAATGAAAGACGAAACTTTATATTTTATTTAAAATAAATCGAAAATAGTAGAAAAAAGTAATTAAATAAAAAAACAATGTCGAATATCTAGCCTGAAATAGCATAGCGTGAAAATGTTTTTGCTTTGAATTGTCCGTCTTTTCTTCCGACCGGCTTCATTGCATCAGCCATTCCATTCTGTGCGTAGCGAGTTTTGCAGCCCAATTTACAGAAAGACTGCCCATCTCACCGTTCATCCATCTGCCTGTCTTTTAGCAAATCATTATAGAACTTGTCTATTTTTTTATATTTTTCAGGTAACGATTTTCGCATCACGCAGTTTACAGATAAGGTGCCGGCCTGAAAACATTATTATGTTAACTTATGGGAAGATAATTATGACTGTTATTAAATAGTTAAAAAAATATTCAAATGCTTAATGGAGAGCGGTGGGAGTGCCAAAGGATTGAGGATTCGAGATACGAATCCAGTGAAAATTATCTATGTAGATGATGTAGATGTGTTGTAAATCTTTTATATTTTTCATCGTCGTGGCAAGGAATATTAGAAGGGTTTCACCTTGCTTATAGATAATTTTCTTAATTTGCTTCGGAAGGAATTCATGTCCAGTAATTATTCCTCACTTGAGTGGGTTTTTTGAATAATTCTTCATTTCTATTTTCTCTTTGAATAATTCTTCATTTCTATTTTCTCTTTGAATAATTCTTCATTTCTATTTTCTTTTTGAATAATTCTTCATTTCTATTTTCTCTTTCATAATAATATCGATAACTGGACTGTGTATTTTTATATTTTGTTAAAGAAAATTGGCCACCTTTGAAAAAGTATTTCGTTTCACTTGTCTGGAATTTCCAGTATTTCTCTTTGACAGTATCGACACGATATAATTTTAAGGCCTATGAAACACTTTATCCTCGTCAGTTCTTTTCGAGTTGTCTATTCAACCAGGTTTCTTTCTTAAGTGTGACCCTTTCGTTAAACATACTTTCCTAGGAGAATTATAATAAACTAGCTGAAAACACGGCGTTGCTCTGGATCCATATTTTTTCATATGCAGGCCTATTTTTTTCCCCTAAAATATTGTCATCAACTCCCCCCAACAAATGTATATCTTGTTTCAATCCTTTCTTGTTTAGTTGAAACTTTCAAATACAGCCTTTTTATCACTATATAACAGTCTGGTTTGAATGAAAATGCGAGAAAATTAAAAAAAGAACATTTATTTTAAACAATATATAACTAAATAGCTAATACAGTTAAACAATCTGCAAATAAATTAATACTGTATAACTTGATTACTGCGAAGTTTCTAAGTAAAATGTTTCATAAATCAGATAACGAAAGTCAAAATCGCTCGTGTACAATTCTCACTCGATAGAATTTCTCTGAAGAAGAATGCTCGAACAAAAAGCAAACAAATGCTCGCTAATCTCAGTTAGAGGAATAAAAAGTAAATATAAATACTCTCTATTAATACTATAAATAAAGTCAAACTGAAACTCACATCGCGTAGTAACTAAACTAACGTCATTGATATATCAGTGTATATTAAAAGTTACGAAATAAGAAGTCTACCTTGACCAAAAAAAGCAATATTTTCTTAGCTTTAACAGTGGTAAAAACACGTGAATAAATGATTTGATGAAACAATAAATTAGTTTGAATTTTATTTTGTAAGAAAAAAAGCATTGTTGCAATTTGAATTTAAAATGAATTTTGAAACTTTAATTACAGTTACAGAAAAGATTGTGCAAAAATTAAATTAGTATCATTAAAAAGGTATTGTTTTGCTCTGTAAGGTGATGTAAAAATAATTTTCGTCTCGTAAGTATTTCGGAAGTTTCTGGTGAAAAACGTCTAAAATTAATTTGGTTATGTAATTAAATAAATAAATGTCTAATTCGAATTTTAAAACAATTTTTAAGACTTTAGCTTCTCTCGTGCTAATCCATCACAGTGCCATATTTGGTCGTCGTATGTATATCCTTTAGCCGTGTATAGTCGTGTTGGAGTATATCCTTGATGTTTGGTAGGAAAGAGATATACATGTTCCCTAGTATGGCTTAACGTGCTACAGGCCCCGTGCACGGTGGATCTTCAATGGAATTGGATTTCAAACTTGCAACCCTCCAGCTCCGAAGCCGAAATCTTACTAACATATCACAGTATGTTGGAGTATATCCTTTATGTTTGGCAGGAGAGAGATATACATGTTCCTTAGTATGGATTAAGTATGTGACTACCCTAAATTCCTAGTTTTGCAGAAAATTTTCGAAATTTGTTTTATTTGTTCATCTTATAGGCAGTACATTTAGGTATATAAAAATGCTTTATTTTTGTTTCTACTATAATTACAAAAAATGTTATAGCATAAATAATAACCGGAAGTGACAATTCTGATACCGGAAGTGGCAATTGAAAGAGCCTTAAAAATACAAACAATTAGTTTGAACAACTCTATTTAAATTCTCAAGCAATATATTGTCTAAAAATATAGATTTAAGCTTCCATTTCTTATTTTTATTGTTTTATTGGTTTCTGGTGACGCTTTTTTTAAAAAATACAACACAACAGTAATTACAACAATAAAAATTATTTTTTGGCTCTCAAATTGCAGTGTTATAACTTAATTCCATTTATTTTGAACTATTACCTGTTCTCAAGTGTTTTTAAATGCAAATTTATCCATAGACGCTTAAAAATTACATGAAAATTGGCAAAAAGCTAATTCAGATATCGAGACGACATTAACTATCTACTACACAAAATTATTTTTAAAAAATCTAATAAGCTGAAAGAACACAAAAGTCGTTTAAAATCAAGTAAAAGAGGGTTTGACTTGTAAATATAGCGAGTTTTAAAATTTTTTGTACTCTATGAAAATCTTTAAAAGCGTTGTCTGAGAAATTGGAATTTTCGATATTTTTCTACACGGCAAACATCATTTTGGAAAATGTTTTTAAGATATTAAAATGAAATTTGGCCAAAATGTTTTATTTGTTTCTAGCTATATGTTATGAACTAGAATCTAAGTTCTCTGCTTATATTTATTTATTTTAATGACTTTTTAGTAAGAAAAATCGATGATTTTTTTTAAAAAAAAATTCGAGTTTGTTCACAAAGTTTGGAATATCTCCAACACCTTTCGAGGTATTAAAAATATCCTAGTTCATAACACAGATAAGCATATTAGCTATATACTGTGCAAATATTGATGAAATATATTCAATAGAACTTATTATAGGAGGTTTGGCGTAAGTACAAATTTTCACTAAAATTTTGCTGAAAATTGCCTATATTTTGAAAGTCAATGAAATTTCCAATGAAATTGCATTGGAATTCTTAGTTTTATAACTCATTTTAATTAAAAACATGACTGTTTCATTAAAAATTTAAAAATTTGAAAAAAAGTGCTCCGAAGGTAGTCACATACCTTAACGTGCTACAGGCTCCATACACGGCGGATCTTCAATGGAATTGGATTTCGAACCTGAAAACCTCCAGCTCGAAAGTTTAAGTCTTACTACTAGACCACAGTATGTTGGAGTATATCCTTTATGTTTGGCAGGAGAGAGATATACATGTTCCCTAGTATGGATTAACGTGCTACAGGCCCCATTCACGGGGGGGTCTTCAATGGAATTTTTATTTCGAACCGTAAGTATTAATTATTTAATTAAATAAATAATTAAAAGTTATTTAATTAAGTAAATATGTAAGAGTTATTTAATTAATTAAATAAAAATCTAATTCGAATTTTAAAACAATTTTTACGACGTTAGCTTCCTCTTGTTCTAATCCATCACTGTGCCAAATTTGGTCGTCGTAAGTCCAACGGCGTGGACGTGCATAAAGAACCAAAAAACGAGCAAACAATCGCACACACATACACATACTTTCCTTTCCTCTTTTATATATATAGGTTATTATTAGTCTCCACCACATTGGCAATATATGTTTGTATCACAACATGTATCTGAATGTGCAATTTGCGCACCAATGGAAAACAAAACGTAAATAGCTAGTAGAATAGGTTCCGGGTGACCGTCAGAGGGATGGCGGCAATGTGTTCACGTTGCTTCATATAAAGCCTACTGTCTCATTCATTGCTCACTCCAAGATTGCTGAAATATTTCATCGAAAAAGAAGTCGGAAGAAATTATTGATAAATGCTTCAAACAGCAATCTTTATGCATCTTCTGAGACCACGTCAACATTCTTTATTCCTGATACTCTGATTAGCCTTATATATGTAAAAATTTGATTCACTAAATCGGTGACAATTCTTTCAAACACACTAAAATAATTATAAATGCAAGTCTTGCACAATAATAAAAAGGGCAGGTAACAAATCTGCTTTAGAATACTTATCCAATCCTCCCACTATGATCTAGAATCGATGATTCCAGATCATATTGGGACTGCATAGTTTTAGTCGGAAAATTCAGTTGATAAAGTTGAATTAGCCCAACACAAACTTATCTACCTCTTTTGAAAGATCGACGCCTTTTAACATGGACTATCTACTGGATGAAATAAATATCTTCTTCACTTTCGTCCTTGTCAGCATGAAACTATTCTTTCTCAGAAACAGTTTTGATATTAAACAGTCGCATTCTATCCCTTGGTTACTTTAATTTTCTCCTGCACTTCTAAAATTTGATACGCTAATTTAGCATTACGTATCATGTCATATCATATTTTAATGTAGTTTTTACCAATAGGTCTGTGAACAGTAGCCCTGTTAGCGCAAGATGCCTTGCAATATTCATACCATATCTCTAAGATGTTGTGAGACATTCAGAATATACGTGGAGGTGTCGTAAAATATCTTGTGCTAATAGGGAGACCTCATGTATCGCAAATCCTCCCCAAAAAATACTAAATTCTTTTCTTTAACGCAGTCCTTAAAATGCTTATCCAATGTCGTTATTCATTTTCAAGACAATTTTTTTGGGAAAACCAGATATCATAATTTGTCTCTCGAGAAGATATCTTCTTTCCTCCCATCTTCGAATGGCATTTCAGAAAATGCAATTTAAATAATGTATTTAATTTATAAGTGTTCATGATATTTAGGATATTCATTTTTACTAAAAATCAATGTTACTGTTTGAAGATTCAAATTTTAAAAATATCAGTTCGTACAAGAATCCTCATCATTTAGCTTCTGTTAAAGATAAATTGAAATTCACCTCACTGAAATGCCCACAGTTTTCTGAATTGTAATGGGATTCAACTGGAATTTTTTAAAAGTTGCTCTATATATCTGGCTTTGAAGTTATGAAAGAAAAATTCCGCTGCGTCTCGCACATGCGCAGTAAAAAATATTTAGTACGAACACTCATATTTCCTGTAATATTTAACGTATTTACTTCAAAGTTTAATACAATACCTCTGTAACATATTGTCGAGTGTTCTGCAAATTTCGAATAATTTGAATGAAAACTCTGCATGTTATAAGCAAAACACATGCGGAAAAATTTGGGATTTTTTAAAGAAACATTTATATCTTCCGAATATTTGCACTATGTTTACGAAAATGCATGTAAATATTATGCACATTAAACCATAACCATTGATAAAAGTTACGTCTCGTTATCAGCTTTCTGTGAAACAGGATGGGTGAAACTCCATTTTCATCTTCATCCCTTTCTGGTGGTCCCTCTAATTGCCCTCGTGACCGAATCTTCACTGTAATATGTATATGATACTCTATTGAATGTCAGACGATTCTCCAGAAATGATTTCGAAACATAGTTTTCGTATTAATTGCAAATTTCTCTCGTTTTACGAAATGTTCCTTAACTTTTGTATGCCAGTGTAGTCTGTCCATCCATGAGTTTTTGAGATTTTGGACTTTTAAAAACCGCGTTATCGAAAAGTCGACCTACAATCTTTTCTGGACATTGGAAAGCTTTTCTAGAGAAATGGGACAAAATACCTCATCCGATTGCACAAAAATCATTATTGTCATGGATGTTAAGATGTAGAGAGATAGTTAGGAATACGTGCTATCAAACTGAACATTTCAAACACAAAAAAATATGTAAATTAGCTCTTAAAATACCATAAAAATCGTTATAAATTCAGAAAAGACTAAAATTAGTTTACATGCACCTAAAACAGGAAAAAGCAATTCTCAACATGGAGCTATGATCTGATCTTTCTCTTTTTGTTTGCAAATTATTTACACAAATCTTTTCTATGGTCATTATTATGAAACTTATAATTAAATGCCTGCTTTTTTCAGTACTAACAAAATTGCATTTAAATGTCTACTTTTAACAGTGTTAACTAAATTACAAGTAAATAGCTTGCCTTAACCAAACTGATTCAAATATTTAATGGTACCAAACTCGCCAATGACTTGCCAAAACATTGAAAGTAATAAACGGTCACCATCTTGAAACGGAAACAAAGCACAAAAATCCTTACATATACATAGTTTTCTATGATACCAAGAAACCTCCATGCCAAATTCGAAGAAAATCGAACAACGCGTTTGGCCGTGACTAAGTAACAAATCAATTTACAGACAGACAAAATGCTGAATAGTCGAGTTCAAACAGAGACCTTGCTTCGCTCGGGCTCTAGTAAAAGCTCACGATTAAAACTCTAATATAGTTTATAATATAGTAATTTATAAAACAGTAGAGCAAATCTTACATTGGCGCCCTTAATTCCCAGCCAACCAAATCAAAGGTACTTAGATTGTACGTCGATCAAGATTGTATTTATAAAAAAGGATTTTACTTTTAATCTGGATAAGAAATATAAAAGAAGGAATAGTCTGAGTAAGAAATTTTCAATTATGACTTCAGATTGCAAAATTATTTTACAATTTTCAATCATTATTAAAAAATCGTATTGCAAATCGCAAAGCTTTTTTCTCACTTGCTGGACATAACACCAGATATTTTTAGAATTAAAAATCTAAACAGTAACTTTTCCGAAAGAAGTTTAATATATGGAAAAATATTAAAATTCGATTTGTTTGGAGAACTTTAATAAAGTCCTCCGAATTCAGTTCATGCAAATTGAATTCATGCAAATCAAAGCATTCGAAACATAATTAATTCATAACAAAACAAATTTGTTTTCTCTGTTGAATTTTTTCTTGATTTCTTTGTATCGCAATAACTTCTGATAGTTAATTGAAGTTCAATAAACAATTTTAAGCTTTTCAATAAATGTTCACTAACTTTTAATATAACTTCAATATTTTTTGGTTTCAGAGCATTTCGTTCTTACTGTTTCAAGACCCTGATTTCCCTGTGTCGGACGTTCATTAGAATAATTTGAAGAGACTAGCCAATTCTAATATAAGTAAGCCAGTTATTTTTAAAAGTCTTAGTGGACATTTTTATTCAACTTAAAAGTTAATATTTATGTTTAACCTCTATGAGAAATAAATGAAGCGATAAGATACTACAGCATCTTTAGAATAAAAAAAAGGAAATTTATGCATCGCTAATTAAAAGGCTTTTATTCAAGGGGAAAATGAGAGATTGTTTGAGAAACGAAACGAAACGAATTTTGAGAAACGAAAAGAAAAGCAAATATTAAAGACCAGAATGAATAATTAATGATTCAAACATAATCACGGCAATTATTGTTTAAAAGCGAATAATATAATAACATTCAGAATAAAAAATAGAATTGTGTACATGCTAACGAGTGCAGGTTTAAAAGTAATGACTTCATTTGAAAAATCATTACCTTTGCTTTATACAAAGTCTTTCTCTTCTCTAATAATCTGCAATTTTTTTTCTTGAAGTGTTGAATTCAAATCAATATTACTAATTATTTGCAAAGTGCATTTGACAAATTATTTGCTTTATTTTGAACATATTGAAATAACGGTAAAAGTAGTTTTACTTATTTCCGAATAAGACTTTGGGCTATCATTTGCAAACGTAGCTCGTAGAAGTGAGACATTTTTATACTTTTTCATTATGCTTTTAAATTTTAATTTCTGGAGAATTCTTCACTGATACGGCTTGAACTATTCTCCTTTACAGGAAATTTACAGTAAATACTTGATCCTGTAGAACTCAATAGTCTTTTTTAATAAATGTCCCTTAACATTTTCATTTCCACTACAGAATATATATTCTAATGAGGTATACTTATTTTTCCAATGAAAAGTAGTAATGAAAATGATATGATTCCCTCATAGGTTGATTCTCAGAAAGTTAAAAAATTTAGTCTGTAACAATTTGTTCAAAAATTAGACCAAATAATTTGTATTGCAATTGAATGCAATACTATGGGAAATGGTATCTGGAAATTCCAAAGCTCTATCAGAGACCTGTTTCGTATCTTTATGAAATCATGCCATTTCTAATTATAAAATAAACAAACGAAACTCATTGATTTTACCTTATTTTTATTCTCTCTATATAGTAAAACTTTAATATTTCAAAAAAACAAATCGAGTTTTTTACTATTTCTGATTTATTTCTTGAAAACAAATCATTTGAAGAATATCATCATTATTTCGATCTCGGAATAACAATAACACAAGCGTAACTGAACATCTACAGATTCACGCGACATTCTGCGTAATCTGTCCTTTCTCTGTGTTTAAAAAATTGAATTCCGACTGATTTAAAATAGATTTCATTTCTTGGAGGTTTAAACAAATGGCCTGAATGAGATAAAATTTGATATCTAGAGGATGTTGAGCGAAAATATTCATCGCCAAATAAAACCTATAAGGTAAACTTCTCGGAGCCTGAAAACGTAAAATATTTGTTTCAGGGTTAATAAAAAATGACTATTCAAATTTTTGACTGCTTAAACGAAGATCCGGTCAATATTGTAATTGGATACGCAACACATTTCAATCTGAATGATTACTGGATAAAATATTCACATTGACATTTAGTGATTCAACTAACATGATGTAACACTCAGTAATTTGAATCAGCTGAATTTTATATACAGTTGAATTGATCGATTGACACCCTCACTGGCCCAGCCTACCCGAAAGAGTTGTTGAGGCTTGTTAACTACAGTTGAATGTAATAAATCATAGAAATTGTCTGAAGTTATCTTTTAAGTCTGTCGGGAGCGCTACCAACATATACGACTGATTTTCGAAGCCCCTTCAAACCACAGCCGCATGGAATGAAGCCGACCAATGAAAGCGACAACTCTGTTTTAACTATCTGGAGGCGACTTGTTTCTTCTAACCCGTTTAAAACCGGGAGTTTTTGGGAGAAAGCGACAAGAATTGGACTCTCCCAACCTGGGTAGCCATTTACCCCACCCCTTGCTATAACTTTCCCTTAAGGCGCAGGCGAATGGGCTGTGGTTGGCAAGGATAATTGAACCCCCTACCGCGCTTATCTCCGAACGTCACTTCCCCTCATAGCAAGCCAATTGCCTCAGACCGGCCTTCTTCGCTGTTAAGGGGAAAGTTTTAAACCGCCCGGTACCCCCTTGCTCGGTGTTAGAGGATTAAAGAACTGACGAATAACTTCTGCATCAGCGCGAGAACATTATAGAAGGTTTTCCACTAAAAGCTGAATATCGTCACTTAGCAAGCAACCCCACCTATCTAAATTGACCAAGTTTTGTAAGAGGAAGAGAAAAAAAAACAGAATTTTCTCAACCAATAAAAAATATTTCTGATTTTTTTTCACATTTGGTAGGAACATGCGGTCTCATGTTCACATCAGCATGTTGAAGAAAATCGGAAATATTCTTTATTGGTCCAGAAAAATCCAGGTCTTCCTTCCTGAAATTTCAAAAAATCGAGATAAGTGGTGTTGCTTGTTAGGCGAGAATGTGTGATTTTGCTTCACATTGCACGACTATCGTTAAATCCAAATATTGGCTTTGCTGGATTTCGGTAATAACAAAGTTTTCTGGCATTTCTGAATAATTTTCTTTAGTGATAGGAGGTTACAATGCCTCTAGTTGTCATATGCTCAAAAATTTGTGACTATGTGGCGAAATCCGCATTTTACATACACCACGCGCTTACCAGTTAACCCTTCAACCGGCTGGAACGTAGAAAGGGGTAGAAAGGCACTCTCCGATGAATACTTAAAACCCGCCCGTCGTAGAAAGTCGTTCTCTGATAGTTATCACTTCAAAACCGGTTCTGACTAGAAAATCGGCTTGCTTTGCCTCGCCTGCAAGCAGCTGTGGTCGGCTTGCTTCTTCATCGTTGTCTGTTTTCTACTGGCTCTAGAATTTTAGTGGTCACTTTTGGGACAACTTTTACAGAGAGGAATAACGTCAGATCGCTTAGTGATGGTAAACAAAAAACTTTATCAGCATTTAAATATTTATATGTTTACTGGATTATTGAACTGCAAGTGCATTATCGTTGGTAAACTCCGCTGCCACAAGTAAGTATAATGGACCCTTATAATATTCTTCAAGTTCCTTCTTTTTCATTGTTACCTCCTCTACCGTTGGCCCCACTTTTGTTGTTATTCATCTCCAAAGTCGCTCGGTAGTAAAGACAATTAATCTGCTTTTATCTGGAATCAACAATAGGGTCCAGGGGTCAAATTTACTGCTTGGTTTTCGAACATTCTGTGAGTTATTCTTCTGGCCAATTATGTCTACCATTTTAGCTGTTAGGCCATTTCTTTCAAAAGCATTCACCTTAAATATTTTTGACGTTCAGCGGGTTAAACACGCTGTGGTATAACCTCGGTAAGCGGAGTAAGTAAAATGCGGATTTCGCCACATAGTCATAATTTTAACCACACTGTGGTATAACTGGTACATTGCTCTTAAATCAAATTAAATCACGCATTTATTACAAATATATCCTTCAATAATTTAATTGCAAGTTCCTCTTATCTTTTTACAATTTCTAGATAAATGCGCATAATAGTATAATTCAAATAGTGGTTTGTTTAAATTGTAGTAGTTCAAAAAAGTAGCTACAATATTGCTCTTCTAATGTTATTTAAAAATGTCGAGGCTGTCTTTTCAAACAGCCAATTGATGTTGGCACAGTAGGACATTACCTTGGCTTCTGCAATATGTATTGATAAAACAAAACATGCTGGCATGTTTTACCTTTTCACAAATTTTGTTCTTGAATGTATAGCGGTAGAGCATAAGTGAGAAGTTCACGACTGAAAAGTCATTCTTTGTTCATTGTTAAAACAGAGCGTAAAAAACTTTCTACCCAACTCAGGAAGAAGTGCTTTTGCAAAGAGTCAAAGGAAGGTTCACCATCATCCTAGTGAATATTAAACTTTGACCACAGAACCATGTTTTACATTGAAGTAAATCTTTAAATGCAATTCTTTCTAAACTGTATTTTTTGATAAACCTTCACCATTAACATGATATCTCAGTGTAATCTAATATTAGATATTCACTTGAAATTTACTATATTTATAGTATAAGCAATGAAATGAAACCAAAAGATTTGTTGTTCTAGGAATACTTTTACTCTTACATGTGTTTTGAAAAATTAGTTAGTAATCTGAATGGAAATGCATTATTTACAATATATTTTTGCCTCTAATTTATTTGCATTTCACTTTTTTCTTAGATAGTCATTTCATATACTTGTCATCTATAACTTCATATTTGCAAAATAGAAAATTGAAATTAAGCATTGGTTAAATTTTGGTGTAGAGTGTTAACTGTTAAGGGTTAAATTCTATTAGTACCGTCATGGATACCTTGTATTTCTAAAAAAAATATTTATCAAAACTTTTTGCGTTTTTTTGTGTTTATAATTGATAATGTATATAAAACACAAAAAATTATTAAAATATGCAATTTTTCAAAAATTTTGTTCCGGAAATGTAGGTAAAGTCACCTTAAGTTTAAGGTTTTTTAGTAACTTCGTTGTTACCCTTTATCTCAAAATAAGACATTGAATACATTTCTAACATATGTAGACTGAGATATGAGTTCTCCCCATACCTCAAGTTTTGTGGCGTTTCGGGCAGCGAACAGCTCCTGAGACCCCTATAATGGGAGTGAATCGTAGACCAACGTTAAAACTGGAATTCTGGTACCACTGTATATCTTGTCAGTGCTGGTATAAGTATGTTAGAAAACAATATATTTATTATCATATACTCATGATAATTCTGCTTCAAATCGTTTCCTAAAAAATATTTTTTAAAGAGATAATCAATTTAAAATAATTTTGAGATAATTTCAAAAACGTGGAAATATAGCGAGCAGCAACTGATGCACAAATGAGTTATTAAAAAGTCTGCATAAATTCTGAAAAAGTCATACAATATTTCCTAAATATATCCGAATTTAAAACTAAAGTATTCTTGCAATTTATTAAGAGATGATTAAAGCAAAAAATATTAAATTATGGTTTATTTGGCGCATTTGTTTTCAATACATTTTTATCTCAGCAGAAATCAGGATAAAAATAGATTCCAAAAACGTTTTACTCTCGAAACCTTTACAGCTTCTTTTATCATTTTGTTTCAACAAACTAAATATTTCATTTGTTTTAATTGAATCCAATTTTACTCTTTCTAAGTGTGTTATTAATTAAAATGTTACAAATCTCTTCTTAAGTAAGATGGACATTTTAGAACTATTTTTGTATCAAATATCTTTAAATATTTTAACAGACAGAAAATATATTACCGATCAAAAAAACATATTTAAACCTTTATTGAAAACAGCACAGAGAAAAGCAGGAGCAGAAGGCCTCTTTGATACTTCTAATAAATTATCTTATTAGAGAACTTTTAATTACTTATCTGATGATTAAAGATTTCACTAAATATTCTAGTTTTTTTAAAGATCGTTTCTTTCTTTTTTTGTTTTGAATTTTAAATAATTTCTGGTAGTTTTCTGCTTGAATTACATTAATCTTTTTAATCATACCGTTAAATGCTACGAAATGGACTTCTGGGTCTTCCTTAATTAGAAAATTAGTTTTAATTAGATAAATAGAATAAATTCAGAAATAAAGAATATAAGAATCCAGAAGGAAAACATACATTTCAAAGGAAGTCAGATATTAAAAAAAATCCATAATTCCCCAGTGCATGAGAATAATTTTTCCACTACTAATGAACTTAACTAATTTTTTTCCACTACTAATGAACTTAACTAATTTTTTTCCACTACCAATGAACAAGAACTTAAGCGAAGATGAACATTTTGCTTGCAATTGCTTGGGAAATATTTACTACACCAAGGTGACTGACTGAAGTAGAAAAAGTGGAAATTATTTTACAGGGGCGGAAAATTAAGTATATTACTGCGATAATTTTTTTATTGAATTCATTTATATCTGATGCCCCATGCCTCAAAAAATAGTTGTACTGAATTTTTCTAGAATTTACAAATTTTTTTTGATTGAAATTATTTTGCATTAAAAGTGAAAGTTAGTCTTAGGTATATTAGTTCACATATATTTTTTCATTGAATATATTCCAGTGCCCCTAAAAAATTGTAAAACATTTTTTAAATTTTTTAAAAAAATATTTCTTTAAAAATTTTCTTTAGCGCCGGGTAAGGAAAGTTTGTTTTGGGGTATATTAGTTTACATTCTTTATATTAATAAAATTCATCTCGATATGTTCCAGTAACTGAAAGCCCCAAAAGGAAAATTGACATTTTACAATATCTATTAAAAATTGTGAATTAATGAAAATATTTGAAAATTAAGATTATCTCATATTAAAGTATAAACCCATAAATAATTATAGCTCTTTATAATAATGTACATGAAGTATAATGCATTAGTCAGCAATAAAATCACAAACTTATGTGCGAACTTATACTATAGATTTTTTAATTTATTAGTTTGAAGATTTACATATTTCTGAAGTAAACCTTCTTCTGCTGAGAATGTTTGATAAGACTTTCTTTGATTGCATCCAACATGAAGCCGTGTTCTTTCTCTACCCTTTCCGACGCTTCAGACACTAAGCGAAAACATCTTCGTAGCTTAAAAGGTTGGCTTTTGATTATTCTCCGTCTAATCCCTACCACACCACTTTCTTTAAATGATATTTATTCATCAAAAGAAGTGGTCTAAAAATAACCTGTTGCCAGTTAATAAGTAAAAAAAATCCTTCTTTGCTGAAAAGTCTATTTTGTTACTTTGAAAATTTTACCTGATGACTTGTTTTCTTCTCTTTAAACAAATTAGTTTTCGTTGTAAAAGACTGACCTTATATTTTCCCTGTTATCTGTGAGCATTGATATTGAAGTAAATTTTCAGTATGACAAAACAAGTTATTTTACAAATGTGTAATTATATTTTAAATTGGGTTCCAAATATCTAGAAAATGAGATTCCGGAAGTACAGCGCTCTTTCTGTTAAGTGGGAGGGCTATGGGTTTTGGACATGGAACCACAGAATTTTATGCACATAACTTCATAATATACATTTCAGTCAATAAGATTGTCAGATGGTTTTTTTCTGTGACCGCCATTATAACCTTGCAAATTCAAATTGTTTCTTAACCATCTTCAGTGAGTAACTGCACCAGGCTCTTTCTTCTTTAATGCTGATCAACATTCACTACATGATATCGCCAGGCAAAATATATATATTGCTGACTTCATTGCTGGAGAACCATTCTATCTATATTATCTGCCTCTCCATACTTATTGAAGAAAAAGGAGCTGCAGGTAGCCTTCGCAGGTTTCGATTGTTTTACCAATTGGTCGACAAACTTCTTTTAATCAGTTGCTGTACCTTATACAAAGAATTTAGTAGACATTTGAGAGGTAACTCGTTTGTTTTGAAGCAAACAAACATTGTAATGATCTTTTGAGGCCGGACTCCATCGATGGTAATACCTCCGTTGTGTCCAGTATTAAAATTTAAGTTCTATCGTATCCACTGAAGTTAGCTCATTTAATTGCATATTGGTTTGATACAAAAAAATTGAGGCTGTTTTTTGTTGGCTTTTACGCCTTCCGTTGTTAACTAACATGCCCGATACATTGTTGTAGTTCGTTTACGTACTACAATGCTTCTTTGTGGTCTTTGGGTAGTACTTGTATGTCCTTCTTAATTAGTAGTTTTGGCGTTAAGTCTTTCTCTCCTGTCGAAATGGCAATCCGGTTAAAAGAAACCAAAACACGTTAACTAGTAGACTTCTGCAACTGCATTTTAAAAGCTTTTGCTGCTCAAGAATTTGCCACCATGTGGTAAGCTCCTCCTTCAAGCTTACAATTCCAATGTTCAAAACAGCACTGCAAAGCAGCTGTTTTGTCTGAAATTTGCACGATCACTTTCCTGCCATGGGTAGGGAAATTCAAACGATCTGTATGATTGATAAGTGTAATTACATCCCTATCTGTATACAAGGACGAAGAAGATCTAGTTTTAACCATTTTACGTTTTATTCTTTTGTCTTACATCGTTTCTCTTTTTCCTTTTCTTTTAATGTCCACTTCTCCAATAAACATTTTTCTTTCCTAATCTTGGATCTTTTATACAACTGCTCAACAAAAAATTTCGCCTTCATTTACATGTGTATCAAAATTTGTACACTTACAAAATGTGTATACCGAAACAGGCGTTATATATTTTCATTACGATAATATTCCGTTGTTGGTATTTTATCATTCCCTTCCTTATCCTCGCTTCTCCTAAAACCGTTTCTTTAACCCTTCTTTTTATTTTTAAACTTTAACGTTCGTATAAAACGTTTGCAAAATATTTAAGTTGCCCGGGGCACCGGAAGATATTAAACAAAGTTGGTTACTTTTGTATGGCACACACTTAGCAATACGCAACTGAATCC
>BGPR01029548.1:0-19219 GCA_013235015.1 Araneus ventricosus | reverse complement strand
AAATTACTCAGATAAAAAAATTCAGGAGATAAACGAATATTTATGCAATCTATTAAGAGTAATCAGTATATTGATTGGGATTTTATAAATTTTATACGCATATCTTTTCGAATTTTGTATCGCAGTAAGCAAGTTTACTTTCTTCTCGAGATTTTTGAATTTTTTCGTGTATTCTGATCGGCAAATACCAAATTTTACCCTTATTTGTTTTAAAGCGACAAACATCAGTTAATAGATGTTTTCGTCAATCCACAAAAGTAATTATGCGAAACAATAGTCGTACCTTGGAAAGTTTAAGATGCTTCTACACGAGTGTAAAAGATAGTTTTTTCAACCATTGGTGAGAGAATCCATATTATAATGATTTATTATTGAAATGAGCATTTAAGTTAGACTTGATTATTATTACAATAAACATTCGTTTGAAGTACAGAGACTGCAGTTAAAAATATTGTCAAGAATATGAATAATAGCTTGAAATTTTCAGAGAGTTTGACAGATAGATGATTAGCTTTCTATTTTCTTAATTTTGTTGTATATTCTTTTTGTATTTTGTTAAAATCAGTGCCAGTAATTTTAACTCGCTTTTAGATGAAAGAGCTAAATACATCTCTTGTATTGAGTAGTTCTTACCAATTAATTCCTTTTCATTTTGCAGTGAGCATTATTTTTTCTTTTCTAGGCTGTTTGGCACAACGGGACTTTGCTCTGCGTGTAACAAAACCATTCCGGCCTTTGAAATGGTGATGCGAGCCAAAACCAATGTTTACCACTTGGAGTGCTTCGCTTGCCATCAGTGCAATCACAGGTAAGAAGTCGCTTTATATTATAATTCACTGGCTAAAAACCCGGCGTTGCTCGGGATCCATATTTTTTTGTATACCGGCCTCCTGTTTATTTCCCTAAAAATATTGTCACCAACTTTCCTCAACAAACGTAAATCTTCTTTGATTCCTTTCTTGTTGAATTAAAATATCATCAAATATAGCCTTTTATCACCTTATAACAGTGTGGATTAAATGAGTGGTCCTTTTTTTTTTTCCCAACGGAAGATTTACCAAAATAAACCCGTTTCTTTGGAGGCATGATTTTAATTCAATTTTTCAAAACTTATCCGGGTGCTTGAAATTCTCTGTAAATTATTACTTGTACACCCACTCTAAGGATGTGTTTGCTACTCTATAAACTAAGTATAAATCTTAATATAAATAAAAGTCATTGTGGGTATGTATGTGGCTATGTTCCACATCTCCTCCTAAACCAATGGACGGTTTTCAACCAAATTTTGTACACTTATTATTTAAGACAAGGGGAAGACGCTTATGAACTTTTCTAAGTCCAAAAGTTAATTAAACAGTCAGTTAATTAGAAATTAACCGAAACCGTTTTTCCGCCGTAACTTCGGAGCAAATTGCCCGACAAAAAATATTTTTATACCATCTTAAAGTTCAAATTTTTACCTTTTCAATGATACCAATTTTCCCTTCGATTGTTATTAATTTTTAAAAGTTCCATAATTTTCAAATACGTGCAGACGATTTTGAAATAACAAAGATTTATAGCTACTCCGTTGCTAAGCAACGGTTAGACTTTGAACTAATTCACCTTTATTTCTGAAAATTTTGCTTATTTTTTATTAATATCCATATAATATAATAAATGCGAAAATGTGCCTGTCTGTTTGCTACGCATTTACGGCAAAACTAACAAACCGATTTGGATGAAAATTGGCCGAGTTGTAGATTGAAACCCAGGATCGGACGTAGGGTAGGTGACATCATGTTAAATTCATTATTTTTGATTACAGATAACAATTAAATAATTAACAAGCGATTTGCGATGAAGATTACTACTTTATTTTTCAATCAACTGTCACGTGATCCTTAAGGAATGCGTAAACAAAATGAAATGACATGTGATCCTTCAGAAAAGTGCAAGCATTTGAAATGACTTATTTTTAAAATCAAGCATCACGTGACCTTGCTGAGAAAAGAAATAAATAATTAATTTGTGGAATAATAACTGAAAAATAGACTCCAGGACAGAAAACCAATGATAGATATGATATACAGTGATACCTCGAGATACGAGTTTAATTCGTTCCGTAACCTTGCTCGTATGTCAATTTGCTCGTATCTCAAAGCAATTTTCCCCATTGAAATTAATTGAAATACCATTATGTTAATCCGTTCCAGCCCCAAAAATGCTACCCCTAATTGTTTTTGTTACGTGTTTTTGAATAAGAAAAATGTATTTATAAATGACAAATATTGTATAAAAACATAATAAAAGAGAATGTAAAGCAAAAAAACTGGTTTTATAAAGTGTACATACAACGTACCGTTCCTCGTATCTCAAATGTCGCTCGTATTTCAAAACAAAACTTCGCTGATCGACAGCGCTCGTATCTCAAATAACTCGTATGTCAGGGCACTCGTATCTCGAGGTACCACTGTAGTTTCAAGAGTTTTTGGATTAAAATTTAAAAGCTAAAGTTAATTATAACTAAAGGAAAATATCGTTCAATGTTTACTTAAAATAAGAGCCTAATTTAGTGGAAAGCTTGCCAAAATAATTCTTTCTCTCTCTTTTTATCGACATCCAAGATTTGTTTGGCTGTTAAATTTGTAACCAAACGATTTGGATAATCACTGGCGGTTAAATTCTAAACCAAACGATTTAGCTAATTACAATAGTTCCATTTCGAATTTTAATGCTTTAAGAGCTTTTTTCAACCGATTTAAAAAGAAAGGATTGCATAAACCCAATGAACACGGAATTCAAGGTTTTGTTTACTAAAGAAAGAACTGATTCGAACTTGGCGCTTGATACAGTTGCCAAATAGATTTGGCGATTGCTAGAGATTCAAACAGTGTATTAAATTGAGACTTTTTTTTAAATTGTTCACAGTACAGAGGAACTGATAAGCAAGGTTTATCCTTCCCTATAAGCTGATAAGAGGAATAGATCGTTTGTTGATTGGGTAATTTTGGTACTGACTAATGAAAGTTTAGGTCAGATAAATAAAAAAAAAAATGCTTCACAAATGGAGGGATGTATTACAGAATATCTATCTGTAGATACGGTAATGGGCAATAACAAGTAAAATCATATCCTGTAGAGTTCTTCAACCCCATAGAATTGTCAGGGATACCTTCCGACAAGCTGAGATTAAAATTCGGTGTGCCAGAACTATTCATACGTAACCTCGATGTACCGAGACTGCGAAATGGCACACGGTTTCAAATTACACACTTAGGACCAAAAGTCGTACTAGCTACTGATATGACTGGCATAGCGAGAGGTGAGAGTGCTAAATTCTACGCATTCCGATAATACCGAAGGATTTACCATCCCAGTTCAAAAGGTAACAATTCCCTTTAAAATTAGCATTTGCCAGGCTCTCAGGGTCAGACACTCTAAGGGGCAGTCGTACATTTGGAAAAATCATATTTTTTCCGTTGGTAACTATGTATGGCATGTTCCCGTGTGTCCAGCCCACTAAACCTCTACATCGGTGCAAAAAACTTGAAACAAAAAACGTCGTATACAAAAGTGTGTTGTCATATATAAACAATTTACCTAACTGTAACAGCAGACACATGTACAATACACTCCTGTTAGTCGTCCAATTATGTATTATCAACCATCAGAACTTTTAATTTCCCCTTTCTACATATAATGAAACATTTACATTCGTGAATTTTAAAAAAGTAGCAATTCAAATTCTTCGTGCACGAAGTCGCGGGTAACAGCTAGTACTCTTCTAAAATAGAACTAAATGTAAATACTCTCTATCGATACTTTAAATAAAGTCAAACTGAAACTTAAATATGAAAAAGTATTTTTCTACTCTTTTAGAACAACGTTGACATGACAGAAACAAACTCTCGAAATATAGAAAATATAAAAATAGACACGCAAATACTCCGCCGCACACTGATTAGGATCATTCAAAAATTTGTAGAATTTAAAAGAAACATCGCGTAGTTACTAAACTAACGTCATTGGATATTTGAGTGTATATTAAAAGCTACAAACTGAAAACGGAAGGTAAGTGCATGCTACAAAATAACAGCGGAAGTAAGAAGTCTATCTTGACCAAAAAAAGAAAATCAATATTTTCTAAACTTTAACAGTGTTAAAAACACGTAAGTAAAGGATTTGATGAAAGAATAAATTAGTTTGAATTTTATTTTATAACAATAAAAGCATTGTTGCCATTTGAGATTAAAATAAATTTTGGAGTGTTAATTACAGTTAAAGAAAAAATTGTACAACAATTAAATTGGTATCATTAAAAAGATAATTTTTTGCTCTTTAAGGTGATGTAAAAATAATTTTCGCACCATAAGTGTTTCAGAAGTTGTTGGCGAAAAACGTCTAAAAATAGCCTAATTTTCGTTATTTAATTAAATAATTAAAAATCTAATTAGAATTTTAAAATAATTCTTACGGCGTTAGCTCCCTCTTGTACTAATCCATCACTGTGCTAAATTTGGTCGTCGGAAGTCCAACGGTATGGACGTGCATAAAGAACCAAAAAACGAACAAACACACATACATACTTTCCTCTTTTATGTATATAGATTATAATCTAACGCAAATTTTTTCGTATCTGAAAATTTTTTTCCTGATAATTAGTAAAAATTGTATTGTTGAAATCGCAAGCAGTTTCTGTAAACTTCAGTTCCTTAATTTAATAATATTTTCTTTACTGTAGCATAAAGTGAGATTATGCCAAGAAGTGTGAGAATGTGCCTACACGATTGTTTTTCTCGGAGATGCCCTCTGCTGATTAACATTGAAAGTCAGCAACAAATCGAGTTACCATCAATAAATGTCATGATTATAAATAGCTGATTTTACTATCTCTATTATCAAGAATGTGATTTCACTACCTCTACTAGAGTGCACATTTGTGAAGAAAAAATGTTGGCACAGTTTGAACCTTTCCTGGCACAGTCTCTCTTGGTTCTGCGGCAGATAGTATTGGACTGTTCTCTTCATCAAATTCTGAATTTAGATCGCTATTATGAAGTCTTCTGAGTTTTTTAAGAAGCTTAAAATCCTGGATTGTGTATATAAGACATTTTCGTATTGCTATGCTGCGTTTTTACTTTCTTGTATACGAAGTATACAAAAAGAGAAAGTATTGTAATCGTCAAAAAATTCCAACTCGAGATATTTTGACGAATCTCCACATTTTAGATCTCCCTGAGTCCGAAAAACACAATTTTGGAATTATGTCTGTCTGTATGTCTGTGAACACGATAACTCGAACTATTAGAGCTACGGGGATGAAATTTGGTATGTGGTCTTTAAACATAATTTGTAGGTTTCTATCAAATTTTGGACAAAATCCGTCAAACAGGTGTTCAAATTTTTATGTTAAGTTCTACGATGACTTAAAAAAGACATCATTCTTGAATTCTCTCTATTTTCTATTGCTTCGATATAAAGCGCCGACTCTTAAGTAAAATTATATTCGAAGAATTCATTAACACTTTCGAATTCCTCCAGATCTATATCGATTGTTCGGAAACAATCATTGATATAAAATATTTTATTTCCAGATTCTGTGTTGGCGACCGGTTTTACTTGCATGACAACAAGATAATATGTGAATACGATCATGAAGAGAGAGCGTTATTCGCCACTTTACCTTTCACTTGTGCTGGATTAGCTCAGTTGA
The DNA here is from genome assembly GCA_013235015.1 of Araneus ventricosus. Lineage (NCBI taxonomy): Eukaryota > Metazoa > Arthropoda > Arachnida > Araneae > Araneidae > Araneus > Araneus ventricosus. The sequence continues at coordinate 13,524 of BGPR01029548.1, read as the reverse complement.
AAAGGCAAGCCCAACAGATCACTGACAGTGGCGTGAGGGATGACGGCTCCAGTGGCTACGGGAGTGGCGATTCGCCGTATGATGGACGGTAGCAATTCAAGAACCACAGTCATCCAACTGTAAATCAGAAGAAACTTTTATAAAGATTGGACAACTGTGGACCTAATGAAGAGCCCTGTGGGACTTCCATTGATAGGTGTCTTTATAGAATCAGTGCTGGAAAGCTGGGGATGAGTAAAGCTGTTTATTTTCAGTTTTCATGTTATTTCTAATTATTCTAATCGATTTCTGATGCGCAAGTGTACGCAGTTATGCAATTAGAAACTTATTACCATTTTATGAACTATTGGTTCACTATTGAAATCCATTGTACAACAGAGTACTTAAAATGAAGCAATTAATTTTAATTTGGGGAAAATACAGCGTTAATTTTTTTCTCATAATGCTTCGTAAAAACAGCTGTAGCTCAAAATGTGTAGTTTGGAACTGGTTTACTATTTCATAGCTGCACCCACTTGCGATTTAAAAAATGAAAATATATTATAGTCATCATAGAAATGAAGACATAAAAGATTTTATTTGGTATTAATTATAAAAATGAAATTGCTTCGCAAGCCATTTTCATGAAATGAAGACAGAGGTTTTTATTTTGTATTAATTATAAAAATGAAATTGTTTCCCAAATCATTCTGAGTTAAATTTGCAAAATTATGTAAAATAGATTATATGAATACACTGTTTAGTTTAAATAACTGAAAATTCATCAACTAATAATCTATGTTTATTTTATGGATAGTAATTATTTTTCTTGAATGTCTTAAAACCCGCTATTTAATTAAAATGATTAGAAAGTTTTTCTGCAGCAATATATAAAACTGAGGTTCTATATTTCCTTTTAATTATATAATTATTTATAATATTTTATCTTATTATCTATATTTCCTGTTAATTATATCCCTATAATTTGTTTACCTCGCTTAATGATTTATGATATAAATTTTTTTTTATTTTGAAATCTGTTTCTTATACTTTCATAATTTTCATACATGTTATGTCGCCACAGACCATAAAGTGAGAACATAATTTTGTCTACTATAGCCTGACTACGAAACTATATTTGTGGATTTGCATTAATCATTGAAAATTGATCTGAATTTTTCTTTTTTTGGTTTTGAAATTATAAGCTCGTAATCGTTTTAGTAACTGCAGCGTAACGATAAATAAATCAAACTTTCGCAATCTATATGTGATAAACTTATTCAACTTCATTTTCGTTTCTCTATTATGGCAATGTATAATGGTAATTTTCACCACAAAATGTTGAACTTGGATGTTTATCATATCTCCAGCATAATATACTTATAGTCATTTGTTGTTTTCAGTTGAATGTGGCTACTGTGAAAAACAATAACATTACTGCAGCTGCTACTTTTCACAACAAAGTTGCACATGGATGGCGTAAAACTTCTAAAGTAGATTTTAAGCTGCATTTTACATTCATAAATTGAAACTTAAGAAGGTTTTATTTAATATATAAAAGTGTACTTGAAAGGTATTACTGTGATGTTGCTTAATAGCGCCAAAATTTAATTGCAGCATTTTAATAGTATACCTCTCCATTTCATCTGTTTGTTATTTTTTTATTCCAAAAATAAATAAAATAAAAGTTCCAAACATACAAGAAAAAAATCGTTTGGAATGAAAAAGTAAATATTAAGCTATTAAATTAATTTTAGTATTGTTATGTTGTTCAGGTCGGTTACGTTAAATTAAACGTTTCTTTTCTAAAAAAGATTTGAAAAGTTCTGGTTTTTTCCCACAAGAGAGGAAAAAAAGTTTAAAAATATTAATTTTTTTATACCTGTTTCATAACATTCATTTTATTATCAACTGTTTTGTTTTGTTCGAATGCACAATGAGAAAATTTAACAGCTGGTTCCAAAAACAATGAAACATATTTTTATGTAGATTGAGTTTTTGTCTAGAGATTCATTTAAATTTTATAAAACGCTTTTAATATTTCGATGAAAGTTTATTTAATCTGAAATATTTTTTGAAATGTGGGGGAAAATTTTTCATAAGTCCTCTCATGCACGAAGGCTTAAAAAAGTATTACCTAATATGTGCAATAATAAATTATTTATTATAATCACTTTTTATCTTTTAAGATAAATATATTTTTGAAAAAGTAGCAGTTTCATGTAAATAATTTCTCTTGTGCCATATTTGTACATTATTACTTTCTTAAATGTGGCTATGTGAAAAAGTTCAAAGCTTGTCCACATTTGAAGAAATTTTGAACTTGTAAAATGATGTATTGTAAATATATCTAAATGTCATTTTGCAGCATATTGAATGTTGTTAGTTGTTGTTATATAGTTGTATAGAAAACCTATGTCTGTAAATCCTCGTTTGATGAAAAATAAAAAAAATATAGTTGCTTGTCATTTGAATTGAGTTTCTTACCACGTGAACGCACGAATTTTCTTGTTAAGAAAAATTCAGTGGAATGTTGATATTGGAAACAAAAGGATAATTTGGAATTAAATTAAAAAGGGACGTCACAGGGGCAGATATCCCATAGGGCCCAACCTAGGTCATGGTCTAGGGTCCAGCAAGTCGGAGGGGGCGTGTATACGGAATAAATAGCAACCGAATAAAAAAAATACTGAACATTTCAAACCATTTTCAGTACTATTTTGAAAAGTCCATATAAATACTGCTTTTTAAATTTATATCCATATACATTAAGTAATAATTTGAGCAGTGCATTTTCGCTTCTCGTCTTATGTTATCTTGTTTAGTAAGAGACCATAAACATTTTCTGTTTCACTTGCACACACTCTGTGTAAGCCGTGTGTTAAACAACTTTTTGAGGTGGGACGCAGAATTATGCACTTAAGTCTAGGGCGTAGAAACGCGTAAATACGGCCTTGAGATGTCAAATTGTTTCGTTTTTTGAAAACAAAAGTTTTAAATAGTAATAGTTTGAACAAAAGTTTTAAATAGTAGTAGTTGGAACAAAAATTTTAAATAATAATTTCAGTAACAGACCAAAAACATTTTCCGTTTCTCACGCACACACTCTGTGTAAGCCGTGTGTTAAACAACTTTTTGAGGTGGGACGCAGAATTATGTACTTAAGCCTAGGGCGTAGAAACGTGTAAATGCGGCCCTGAGATGTCAAATTGTTTCGTTTTTTGAAAACAAAAGTTTTAAATAGTAATAGCTTGAACAAAAGTTTTAAATAGTAATAGTTTGAACAAAAGTTTTAAATAGTAATAGTTTGAACATAAGTTTTAAATAGTAATAGTTTGAACAAAAGTTTTAAATAATTTCAGTAACAGACCAAAAACATTTTCTTTCTTTCGTACACACTCTGTGTAAGCCGTGTGTTAAACAACTTTTTGAGGTGGGACGTAGAATTATGTACTTAAGCTTAGGGCGTAGAAACGTAAATCCGCACCCGAGATGTCAAATTGTTTCGCTTTTTGAACAAAAGTTTTAAATAAGTTCATGAAATTAAATATGTCGAGGGTATATTGAATATTTGTATAAATTCGAATGCTCATGTTTCCCTCTTTTATACAACAATTTTATACTCACGTATTCCTATCTTTATCTTTTTTATGCTCTGTAATTTAACTGCATATGAGAAAATTCGTCAATTGCGCAAAATATACCAACATCTTAATTTGAAATGGGATTTGAGCACTTTAGTTCTCTACAAATGATTCGGCTACAAATGCTTGAAAAGAAATAAGATAACACTTATAATCCGCCGTTTTATTCTTGCTTTTAACTAATCTTAATTATACCTAATGTGACCATACCTCCCGTTTTTTGGTAGCCTGTCCTGTTGTCCCCAAGTACAGCTTCGGGAGGCCCAAATGTCCCGTTTTCAGAAAGAGAGCAACCCTCGATAACAATTTCAAACAAGAAGGAACCAAAAGTAAAAAAAATCTACTGTAATGTCGGGTCACACATACGTAAGTTGGTCAGAAGCCTCCTATATAGTTCTAACTTCATTACACCGCATGAAGTGACAGAAAGAAACACTGGGAATATTTAAACGGAAAGTCGTTGGGTGGAACTGCACAAAAACTTTCATGCCAATAATTTAAATCATACGAACTTTCGCACAATTATTTAATATATTCTATGTCTGCCGGACATATATTCATACACCCGTAGAAAGGGTATTTTTTCATATGAATATGTTGTGGACGAGCTAGTAAACACAGTTGCAAGTCGCAGTTTATAAACAACGTGATTACCAAAGCAAATTTTAAGAAATCCTGATAAGAATGTCATTTTTTTTTTAAATCAACACCAAATATACCGAAGCAAAAATATTTTCTTCGAAACATGCAAGAGTATATTTATTATCATTTGTTTATTCTGGTTCTTTTCATTAATAAATAAAAGTGAAGAAATATGTGTTTTTTTAAATTCGCATTATGTTACCTAAAAATTAAAGTTCCCGTTTTGAGGGGAAAAAAATAAATGGTCACTTTAATTATACCACAAATTGAATGCACGTTGTTTGAAACTACACGCAAACTTCTCGTTCCTTCATACACCTCATGGAATTTTTTGCATCATAATTCCATTTGGCGTAGTATAGCCAAATCTGGCTCTTGCGCCCTAAAATCAAACACAACCAACAACCCTTCATACACCTCAACTTTCAAAACTAGAAAAACATCTTCCCATCCTTGCCAAAATCTTCATCTGAATTTGAGAACTTCGGTTTTCTGCGAATGATTCAACTATAAAGGCTTGAAAGGAAATAAGATAACTCTTATAACCCGCCGTTATATTATTATTTAACTAATCTTAATTATACCACAAGTTGCATGTACGCTGTTTTGAACTACACGTAAACTTCCTGATCCTCCATACACCTCGACTTTCTTTTCAAAACTAGAACTTCCCATCCTCCAGACTGTTACGAGTTTAAAACACTCCCCAGTAATCCCGTTTGGCAGTTCCAAGTGATGGCACGAAATGACCACATCATTTTTCCCCACAAAACTTCTAAATCCTCTCTGATCTCGGCATGTTTTCCCAACATCCATCTCCTCGCTTCCTACGATCATCCCAAAAATACTCCGCCAGCGCAGTCCCAAAGAGCCAGAAGGACTCTATCCAGTAAAGGATTACCGCTATGTGCCCCAGCAACGGGCCATTAACAGGTTCTGAGCCATATCGTTGATTACGACTTACCCCCTTTCCTTTTCCATCCGAAAGATGACTTTCCAGGTGATTAGTGGCCAGGGAGCGAGAGGATTATAGCATCCATAATCCTCACCCCCCCCGATGGCACACTCGCGGAATCTTACCATTCCCAGCGTGTCTTCTATTAAATAGCGTAAGTGGAAATTATCGATGGAGCAATTTTGCGCCTCTCTTGGACTTGCGGCAGAAGAGGTATTAGGTACAGAAGCACCACAGGTCATAAAGTAAAGGTGCCATTAGCGGTTTTAACTCTCGAAACCTGAGGATGGTAGCGTGTATAGGTTATGGATGACTGACCGTCTTGCTGAGTTTAAGTAATGGCCCTGGGGCTCTCTTTGGGGGCACAAGTCGCTTGCTTAAGAGTCTTCGAAGCTCCTTATTTTTAAAAGTCTATCTTGAATCCGGGCTAGAAATTCTCGAGTTCGTCCCAAGAATTAATTGATTGTTAATACTTAGATGTTGTCAAATAGTACAACTTGCTACTTTCGGTAACAAATACGCACATAAGAGATTGTGTTAATTATAAAAGTACAGCAATACTTTGAATTTATGGTGTGGATGTAACGTTTATTATGACAAAATTGTACCTAATTAATTTCTTGTTAATTAATTGAAGAAAATAGCAATTATTTGAAAATTACTGAATATATTTTCCGAGATCTCTCTTCGTCTTACTTCATCCGATTGGAATGAAATTCATATTTTCTACTGACTTTTAAAGTTTAGTTATTGTTGAAAAGCTACAGCGGTTTCTCCCACCATCATGAATCTAATTATAGGATTTTTTAAAAGGAAAATAAAAATATTTTCTCTAATGCAATTAGGCTAATCAGTCTTTTGTTTCCAAGTTCAATCTTGAGCGAAACTGAAACCGCCATGAGACTAAATGTGAGCTATTGTCATTAAATATTTTTAAAAGTTCTATTTTACAAAATAATTTGACCTGATAGACGTTTTCATCTCTCTCTTTATGAATAACATGGCTAACAATGTATTTGAATGTGGCATGAATTCCAGTTCACCTGCAAAAGTTTGACACAGAATGAAATCGCCTATCGAGTATTTTCAGGTACTAAATTTAACCCTCTGAGTGATTAGCTATTTTGATCTAATTAAAAATTTGCTTTTAAAGTGAATAAGTGGATCTTTATTGCGTTTAATCGAGTCTCTGAAATCATAAGAATATTTTACACACTACTCTCTAATAACCTTGATTTTACCCGAGGTAACAAAAGAAATTATACACATAAACATGAATTATCCGGTTTTGAACCCAATATATGAAACGGAAAAATACCTGTGAAACGCTTAGAGGGTTTAAAAAAAAAATTATACAGGGTGTTGCCGAATTCGACCGACAAATTTAGAGGGGAGATAGTAGGCATCAAGAGGGTGAAAAATCACAAAAAACATATGGTTCCAAACGACGTTTATTCGGTGAAAATCGCAAAAATGGACGAATTCGGCAACTCCCTCTGCAAACATCGGTATTCTACCGATCAGCAGATACCAATCCGTGTTTTGTGGTGCCCTTTTTAGTTTTTCTTGAATATCTCAAAAACTTTTCAGTTTTCACACTGCATGTTTATAACAAATTAAAGAGTGTAAAATTCCCTACAATTTCATGCTTTTATTTTTCTTCAAGTTTTGATAGTTTTGCAGATAATGACTCTAAACTAATTTTTCGTTTTCAATAATTTACGCCCCCTTGGATCACCAAACCGGCGTGTTAACTACCTGAAAACAATTTTAAAAATGCGCTTTTATTTTTAAATAATCGTAGTTGAAACATTAGTAATTTTTTTTATTAATTTTTTACAGTTTCCAACAATTCTCAGACACCCTGTATTTTCGCGATTTTCACCGACTAAACGTTGTTTGGGACCATATGTTCTATGGTGATTTTTCACCCTCTTGATGCCTACTATCACCCCTCTGAATTTGCTAGTCGAATTAAGCAACACCCTGTATATTAATTATATTAGTTTTTAAGCGAAATTCTACATTTCATTCCCTGGACATATGAGTAACAATCTTAAGTTTTGATGAAGTAACATTGCTAAGCCATAATAATCAATGCTAATTGATTATGCTATTGTAACATAAAAAATGCTTTTTGCCGATGAAATTAAAGTATTTTCCTCCTCTCGCTGTGTTAACCCTTCGTAACGCCAGTTTTTTTTCTAGTAGTGGTATAATAAAATAACTATGGTTTTGAGATTAATTTAAGAAAAAGAAATTCATTTAGTTTATTGGATGACATTATTTTTTGTTAATTAATTTTATTAGTTAGTAATTAATTACCAAGTCAAGATACTTCTTTATGGTTTGAGATAAGAAATTGGAATATCCAGGGTTTTGTTTCATCGAAAAATTTGGCGAGAACTTGCGTGAACCTTAAAAAACGCATTTAAAAATTGATGAATTTGGTGGGATGTGTATTCCCACCGCCTTCGAAAGGGTCAAAGTACATCTTACAGTGATCGCATTGTTATAAATTTTCATTTTCATCTGACGCATTAAATAAATTTACCTTCAAACACAAATTCAAATCTAGTCGAAAAGGTATACGCATTGCGAAATGAACTAGTAATGTAATTCAAATAATGAATGAATGAATGAATTCAGAAAACATTTAAAATACGTATTTTTAACATGAGAAATACAAAACATTTGAAGGTAGTGATGGATCCATGAGCCAAATCCATGAGTCGAGACAAAGAGGAAATGTGGCATCTAATATTGGTCTATTGGTAGATGCAGTGGCGGCTAGTTAGCTCATAAACAAGCTGTGCAGCAAAAGTTGTATAGACCTAAGTTGTAGTTAATTGTGTCCTGATTATTTTGATATATAATGATGATATACTAAATATTGATAGTTTTTGAAATATAAGCAAAAAAACTGGGGAAATTTTTTTCATGTTTTTTGGCTATAACTAAAATTCCAACAGAAATTATTGGTGGCAATCCTCAGATTGGTAATCAGCACCCGAAAAAACATAAAGAAGCAAAAAATTACAACTCCTCCACAATTGTATTTTAAAAAAAACTACTTAACTACTGAGAAAAAGAGAAAAAAGAGCCAAATGAGGAAGTCGTGCCAATCGTGAGCTGGGGAAAATGCAGCTCAAATGAATGCAATTTCAAACAGAGAAAGGGTTGCTTTTCTCCAGCTTCGCGTTGATCATTGCGTTGATTTCGGATCCTGAGGAGGGACGAAACTTTTTGCAGCTCTGGTCTGTCTCTCTCTTAGTTCTTGATTGATTTTCCTCCTTCCTTTTACATGTTTTATTACTTTTTTGCCATTTTCGTTGATGACTGAATTCTCAAAGTGGAAAAGTAAGCCAATTAGAATAAAAACAAAATGCAATCTTTTAAAATAATTTCAGGGGGCTGCAGCTCTTATGGTCGAGCCGCCACTGCGTAGATGTCTGATTTCGTTCCTATATATAGAAGTAGGTTGCCTTTCGAGAGGACTGTTAGAGGAATGTCTCTAGTAAGGTCATATTCTGGGCTCATACCTTGTTTTCTTCCAAGCGAAATACAGAATTCGCATTCCAGTTTCGCATGGAAGAAAACTCGTTCTTCTTAATAAAAATGTTTGCCCTCTTATCCGATTAGATGTATTAAGTTCCAATATTAAAATATTCACATTTTATATAAAGAAAAATAAGGAATTTTAAAAAGACAATAAAAAAAGGAGCCTGTCAATAGCTTAGTGTCTTAAGGCCTGTCATAGCTGAGGAACATTAATTGGAGGAAGAAATTTATGAGTTTTATTTTCTGGCTTCGCATTTAACCAGCATTATTCGAAAGCTGGTTGGCCGATATACTTTCTAACAACAAATGCTAGTTGCGGTCAAACTAGCTGCTGGAGGTTTCCTCTTAGCGAAATGCAATTGTTGGGTAGTTTTCCCCGAGACATAGGTAACCTAGTCCCAAATATTGGAGCTAAATCAGACTTCAATATCTTATGCTACTTATATACTCCAAAGTCGCTTTAACCAACAGAAATGCCACACTTCTTAAACTATGGACCCTGAAGCCAAATAGGGTCGCATAGTTGCATTTTGGGGATCAAAAACGTTGACAACATTTGTTTCTGTGCGATTCTTCAACATTAACGAACAAAAACAATTTAGTACAGTGGCATGCCATTAACCTCCACGTAAATGTTCTGGCTCTCATCCGAAGGATGTGAAAAGAAGAGTGGGAGGAACAGTTGTGTGGAAGCGGGGTGGTAGACGCCATTAATGGTATTGGGTCTCTGTACAGTGTGTACGTTTTTTGTAGGAGTTCTCGAGGTGAACTCCGAGTTAGTAATTATGATTAATCTTGAAAGTGAATTCTAATTGTACATATGCATATATCTCCTATTTAATCGTGCATATTAAAATTAATTAACTACTGTGAGAAAAAAGTTAATTTTTTGAAGGCTGGAGTACACAGTTATTACATACAGTATCCTGATTTGAAATATTTCGTTCAAATCACAACCTCCCACTGAATACATTTAAATACATTTGTCCTTGCTTATCATTAGCTGAAGCGTTTCTTATGCTAATATGGTTATTTTGATGCTATCGACGTTCTCTATAAGTCTCTACCGATAATTTTGAAACAGCCTGTATAGAAAAAAGAGGCGTAAGCCCACCAGAGGATTTAGGCAGGCATGGCTGATGAACATGAATCGGAAGAAGAAGGCTCTCCCCTCTGTCTGTGCTCACAATAAGCATTATTCAAAAATTGGTAGATCAGTGTGCACTTTAGCAACGAACTACTTGTTGCAATAAGTTTGGCTGCTGAAGATTTTTCTGGTTTTCCTACAAGCAAAACACAACAGGACTCGTGGATTTGGATAAATATGCTAGTCCAAGTGGGATTAGAATCGATACCATGAAAAAGAAATTAGTTTGTTCAAGTATTTTCCCGCTTAAGAATATTGGATAGATTTGTATTAAATTGTGGCAACAGCGAGCATCGCGCTTTTTGCGCTTGCGCCGAAGCGACTCCAATGACATATATATGGGAAGCAAGGACAGAAGTCTCTCTCTCTCGCTTTGCACTATGAACCAGTCAACAAGCTATTGACCAACTTTGTTACCTTAAGTTAATTCTATTTTTGAATAATGTTTGACAAAATAAAAGTTGTTTTCTTAAGTTAAATGTTAACTTTCTTCGTATTCATCGAGTCTAGTTTAAACAAATTGAATATTGTTCACAAGCAAATAATAGTGAGGGTAGTTAGATATTTAGATGCACCATGGTGAATGCTTGAATCTTTTATTCGCCTCATCGGAACTTAATGACACTTGTTATATTAGTGACCACCCTCGCCATAAAATTCAGCCATCATATAACACGGTCAGTACATTCAGTGTTATATCAAACCGTAATCAAAACACAGCGTAATCAAAAGGATGTGACAGAAAATTTCATGCTGTATGAAGAATGTCTGTTAAATCGTGCGATGTGTAAACCGTGCTGTTAGAATATCATGTTACCTGAGAGCTATCGTTATTTTTGCATGGAAACATGTTGGGGGAGGATTGACTTAATCTAAAAACCATGTTGTTGGATTGCCGTGTTGTAAAAGAGCTCTTGCTACTTTTACATTATTTGTATAGAAACCGTGTTATAAGAAGCTTAATTAAATTTGTTAAAGCAGGGGTTCACAACCTTTTTTCCCTCGGGTACCCCTTGATTATTCTTTTTGTTTTCGCGTACCCCCAACTATCATATTCAATGCCCCCCCTCAAACCATGTAAAGAAGTTTATACCAATAATTTTAAGGTTAGCTTGTTAGCTTAAAAAGGAAATGACTAGAATTAATAACATTTGCATAATTTGTTCTTGATTTTATATTTTATTCCATTTTTTACAATAGCATATGTTCAAAGCCGAAACAAATGAAATCAGTATTGTAATTATTTCGTGTTAACTTATAAGGATAGCTGAAAATTACACGTCGTAATAGTGAACTATCCAAGTGGTATGGTTATTAAATGGCAAGTATTCACTTGGAGAAACAATATTCTCTAACTTTTTTAATCCATTATGTTTTCTTGTTTCCGCCGTTAACAACTTTGATTTCGTGTATCCCCAAATGGTCCTTCGCGTAAACCCCAGGGGTACGCATACCACACGTTGGGAACCTCTGTGTTAAAGGTATTCTGTGCTTCGGGAATATAAGTCAAATGCTTTTTTGGTTACTGTGCTCATCAGATATAAAAACATCAGCAATTATATGTTTTAATTAAATCGCTGATTGCAGAAGCTACATGAGTCGATAGTATCAAATGATTAATTTTTTAAATCAATGATTAATTTTTTTAACCTGGTAGATTTTATGTAACTATAAAGTGAAATTTACTTGACTCTTTGTCACTTGTTAAATCGTTTTGCACATACGCTTGTATGATGTGAAAATAGCATGAATGTAATTTTGAAAAAAAAGAACGATCCATGTGGTTTCTATAATCAGCGATTCAATTGCTGAAATGTCTTTGTTCATGTATTTAAATTACATTTTCTTTTCTGGTTTTTGATTTCCTACTCTAAAGGCAATAATTTCTTATCTGGGTATTCCTTTTTTGTTAATATATAATTTGTTTGAAAACATGCAACAATAATAATTACTACCTTCAGTAATAACTTCTGTGTTACGACATATTAATTAAATATTTAACGAGTCATGCGTGAGTTTATTTTAATTGGAATAAAAAGTAAAACACGTTTAATTAGCAATATTAATACATTTCCGATAAAATGTGTCATAATAATACAAAATAAAAAAAAAGATATTTTTATATTCGTCTTTGGAGGAAGAAATTCATCAAATAAAAAATAAAGCAACAAAAGTCTTATAACTAAAAAATTTCAGCTTTGAAATTGAATTCTTACCGAACATTTCAGGGAAAAAATAAAAATAGAGAAAAAAAAATATTTATAGACTCATTTTGTTAATTACTACACAGTAGGTAAATGATCGTTGGGAAATTTTATTCAAGCTAATATTTTATTTAGTTTTTTTTAATATATTTGCGATGTTACATCGGAGTATAATTTCTAATAAATATACATAAACTGTAATTTGCATTTTCCACCAAAGTCAAAAACAAAACTAGAGAGCATCAAAAGTGGGCTCTTCAGTTTATTTTATAGACCATTCAGAAAAAAAAGATGATAATTATAATTGCAAAACTAAATGTTTTTTTTCTTCTAGAAAACGTCCTCCAATATTAATGAAAACAAAGAATGTGACTATTCTAATGATCAGTTTACTTGATAGTCGTTTAATTAACCCTTCAATGCCTTGAGCAAATGCAGCAACGAGATTTTTTTCAGCTCTTAAAACAAAAATCTATTTCGTATTCATTCAGACGCTAATTAACCCAAAATTTCACGTTTTTAAATCAGCCTCTTTTGAGAACGAACTCCAAAGCGAAAAAAAAATTATTTTTGCGCGGTAAATTTATTTTTTATATATCCCATGGTGTTTGTGAAATGCTATGGATATGGATTTTTTTCTCATCTGGTATTTGATTTAAGATGAAAAATTTTTTTTTCATTGTGCGGACATTCACTATTAATTGTCAAACATCAGATTTAATAATTAGCGAATTTTTTCCCCTCCTCGATTCTCTTTATTTTTGCGAAATACTCATATGCGAGTTAATTACTTTTTGAAAAGTTTCTTGCATGTAAAGTACGGGAAAAAGAAGATTTTTGAGTGAATTTTTATATAATTTGAGAGCTTTTCCTTTTTTATGCTCCTCTTTATTCGACCCTTAGCTCTGAATCGGCTTCTTGCTAATTAAAAGTCCTCTCATTAGCCTCATTAAAATGCGAAATGTTTCTTATTAACCCCGATGATGTTTTTATACTGCGTTAAAATCATAGTCTTTTCATTAAAAAACTTTGCTGTTTGTGTTTGATCTTAAACTTTTAGATTAAAATATAAAACTTAGAGCACAGCAAGGGAGTTAAGCTAATGAATCTCATAGTAAAAAATTAATTTACTTACCTTCAGTATCCTAATTAAACTTTCGGAATTTATCTTAGATATCGGGAGCTTATTCGAGAATATGTGATGCCATTTTTTAAAGAATAAAGACAACATTTTCTAAGTCTTTTAAATTTTCTTTGGAGGGATAAAAGAAGTCTTGAGCCCTTTAATGCTGCAATGCAGTCAGTTTAACAAGTTTACCGATATAAAAATAATATAAATGTCTTGATATAAGTTTATTGTTAAGACATATTCAAGAATATGTGATGCCATTT